>ML824629.1:37367-67097 GCA_009831015.1 Picea engelmannii | reverse complement strand
TGACTTGTATTTTTTCCTTTCAATCCCACTCGAAGATACTCCACATCGCCCCTGTGAGAAGTACAAACTCTTTTGTCCAAAATGGTGTCTTCCTGCAACTCATTCATATATTCAAGAGAAAAATCTTCTATGGTAGGAATCTAAACATTCTCTCCTTAATCCTTGATCATAGGAGGCTCATGCAATCTCAAGTTTTTCACATTTACAACTGAATAAATTTGCATATATGAAGGTAATTCTAACCAGAAAGCATTAGTACCAATCTTGTCTAAAATTTTGAAAGGACCATAATGAATAGGTTTAAGATTTTTACCTTCTCCTTACATCCTTTCCTTGTTGATGTATAACCAGACTTGATCTCTTGCTTTGAATTGATGATCAACTCGATGCATATCATGCCTAGCCGTGTACTTGGCTTTGCTTTTCTCCAACTGTTCTTGTACCGCCTGATGAATCAATTGGATCCGTTCAATGAACTTTGTAGCCCTGTCCACATCATTGTGTCCTTATGCTGTAATGTCTTTCCCAAAGATAAAATCCAAAGGATATTTTGGCAAGTATCCCAATAATGTTTCAAATGGAGATCTTTGAGTAGAAGAATGTTTGGCTCAATCATACGCATGTTGCACATAACACAAATGTTCATCCCAAAGCTTAGGATGTTTGCTGCAATATGCCTGAAGTAGATGCATTATTGTTTTGTTCACCACCTATGTCTGCCCGTCCATCTGTAGATGAAATGTTGTGCTCTTCTTTAGCCTGGTGTCCATAAGTTCCCACAAGCTTTACCAAAATTTCCCCATGAACCTGGAGTCTCGATCAAATACAATAGAAGTAGGTAACCCAAAATGAACCCATACATTTTCAAAGAACATTTGAGTTGCTTGTTCAGCTGTGAATTGCTTTTTACAAGTAATTAGAACACACATATTGTTGAACCTATCCACAACTACATACAGGTAATCGGGACCTTTTCTAGACATAGGCAATCCCCCCACAAAATCCATAGATACACTTTCCCATGGTCTAGAAGGAATAGGAAGTGGAGTGTACAATCCTAGATTTTTGTTACTTGGTTTGCTTATTACACATAGAGTACATCCTTTTACATACTTAGGCACATTTTCATGCATTCAAAGCCAATAGAAAAATCTTTGTAACTGAGCAATTGTTTTGTCTACACCAAAATGTCCTACTATAAGAGAAGTATGTGCCTCCATGATTACATGGACTCTTTCACTCTCTGGAATACATAATTTTCCCAAATGGTACAAAAGTTTGTATTTAATATGATAATTCAATTATTCTGCTCTTTTACCATGACTTAAAGTTGTATAGAC
Source organism: Picea engelmannii (assembly GCA_009831015.1). NCBI lineage: Eukaryota > Viridiplantae > Streptophyta > Pinopsida > Pinales > Pinaceae > Picea > Picea engelmannii. The sequence goes on along the minus strand of ML824629.1, from coordinate 65,757 downwards.
TTCCTTAAAATATTTTTCCTTACCATATTGTTCAATGTAACTTTCATGAGTAATTGAATTATGCTTAAGGATTGTAGCAATTGTACTAGGAGGCCTAGATAACATATCAACAACTTTATTATGAATGCCCTTTTTATATCTGATGACCAAATGAAATTGTTATAAAAAACCCATCCATCTAAAATGCCTTGATTGTTGTAGCTTAGTTTGTGATTGTAGATATTGTAATGGTTGATGATCAGTATGTATTATTTTTTCTTTGCCCATTAAGTAATGTTTCCACTTTTTAACACTTTGTACTAGAGCATACAATTCTTTATCATAGGTTGGATAGTTAATTATTGTTGTAGTGAAGGTCTCATCATGATAGTATATGGGTTTTATGTGTTGCATCAACATTTCTTCCATGGCATAGTCACTTGCATCGGTTTCAATTTCAAAATATTGTTGGAGATATGGTAATGCCAGAATAAGAGTTGTACTAATATTTACTTTCAAAGTATCGAGAGCCTTATGTTGGCTTCCTCCCCACTGGAATCCTCTTTTCACACTTGTCAATGCATGTAAAGGTGTTGCAATTAGAGAGAAGTTTGCAATAAACTTCCTCCAATACTGTGTTGCCCCCATGAAGCTTCTTACTTCAGTTACATTTGTAGGATTTGGCCAATTTACAATGACCTCAACTTTAGAAGGATCAATCTTAAGCTCTCCACCCACTACAATGTAACCCAAATCTACAAGAGATGCTTTTCCAAATTCACATTTTGACAACTTTACAAAAAGTTTCTCTCTTTGCAACACTAAAAGTATCTACCTAACATGTTGGACATGCTCTTCCCCGATCCTACTGAAAATAAGAATATCATCTAAGTAGACTATTACAAACTCATCAATGAATGGCCTGAATACATCATTCATAACCCGCATAACAGTAGCAAGTGCATTAGTAAGCCCAAATGGCATCACTAACCATTCAAACAATCCATGTTTTGTTTTAAAAGTAGTTTTCCATATATCCTGTTCAACAACCCTGATATGATGATAACCACGTCTTAAGTCTAACTTAGTAAAATAAACCGCATGTTTCAATTGATCTAATAAATCATCAATGCGAGGAAAAGGGTAACGTTTTTTTTACCGTGATATTGTTCAAGGCTCGAAAATCCACGCACATGCACCATGTGCCATCTTTCTTTAGCACCAGGATGATAGGTGACCCACATGGATAAGCACTTGGTCTGATGACCCCCTGTTCAACTAGCTCTTGTACCTGTTTCTTTATCTCTGCATTTTCCAAAACTAATAACCTGTGCATTCCAATCTTAGGGAGAAGAACATCATGTTGCAACTGTATCTCATGTTCAACTTGTCTCTTTGAAGGTAATCCTTTCAGGACTTGAAATATCGCATTATAGTCAGAAACAATTCTAACTAAATCATCTTTCAATTTTGTATCACAATCTTTGAAAGTATCAATTCTAACAGTGTCTTTAGCTTTTACAACCATTAGTAAATATCTCTTACTGACATTTACAATTCTCTTCATTTGCCCTGAGTTGATTAGTGATAGATTCAATTTCTTCTAATGAGCCCTTACAACATATTCTTTTCCATCTTTAGTTAATTGATACTTGTTGTCTTCATGATAGAATATGGCCTTTCTATCATACAAATATGGACTCCCAAGTACAATACCACATATATCTAGTGGAACCACATCCAACTCAACCTCATCTATAAACTGTGAATTGATAGCAAACTTTAGGACACATTGCCTATCCACTTGTAATTGATTATCATTATGAATCCATCCTAAAGGATATGGTTTCTTATGAGGTTTAGTGATTAATACCAACTTTTTAACAATTGTCTCTGATATCAAATTTACTTGTGAGCCACTGTCAAATAGAGTATCATTTTTTGTATGTTTGGAAATTACTCTTATATGAAAAAGTTATGTTCGTTTCACCTCATCAACTTCATTATCAACTTTTAAAGACTGAATTGAAGAACTTGTACTAGCTTCAGAATTTTTACCTTTGATTCTCGTGACTATGACCTTGGTCTCATCTCCCGAATCTGACCCCAAATCTGCTTGAGTTGTTGCAGTTGTCTTTGGCTTCCCTTTATTCCCGAACTTTGTTGGTTTCAACTATGGGTGAAGGATCCAACAACGATCCTCACTATGGCCTTCTTTCTTACAATGAGTGCATGTAGGTTTTTCTTTCTTCGTTGTATTAGTTTTCCTCCCTTTGAACTTCTCTTTACCCTTACCTTTGAATTTTACTTCAATAGGTGTAAATGGTTTTACAAAATCAACATTTACATTCTTGCCTCTACATTCAAGATGAGTCGCTTGCACACACACCTCATCTAAACTAGTTGGATTAAACATAAGAATGGTATGTCGCAAATAACTATGCAAACCACCTATATACTTAAGCAAAGTCTCTTGAGTATCCAATGGTATTCCCAACAACAAATCTCTTTTTCGAAACTCATGTGTATAACTTTGAACAGTTTGTCCTTTTAACTAAAGTTCTGCCATGACATAATAACTTGTTGCATGTAAGCTAGAGGATAAAATTGCTTTCGTAAAGCGGATGTAAAATCAAGCAATGAAGAGAGAGTCTTACCAAACTTTTTAAGATCATTTTTTGTCCTACTTTCCCACCACACAAGGGTTGTTCCTCCCATCTTGAGACTAGCAAGTTGGATCATAGTCTCCTCATCTATGGTTTTTTGTATCCTGCAATACACTTCAATTTGTCTTATCCAATTATCTAACTTTTCCTCATTTAACTCTCCATCATACAAAGGCAACTCAAACTTAACATCAAGTTTTAATAAAGGCATATTAGACTTATGCGTATGTGTTTTTTTTTGTATGGTAGATGTTGTAGAATGAGAACTAGCATTTGAAGTAGAACTTGAAGCAGAAGGAGAAGATAGTGGTGAAGGTGGTGTAGGAGGAGGCTTTGAAGATTCTCCTTTCCCCTCACTTTTTTCCTTCATTAAAATTTCTCCCAAAACTGGTTTCTTTCTTTCCAAGAAATCATCATATAACACTTTGACCATTTCTGACATGGAGAAAAATGCATCTTCAAGATTCTTGGTTTGTGGAGAAGTTTCTCCATCTGAAGCCATTATTTTCTTCCTCAAAAATCATTCTATCTCATGAATGAATTCATCCAATGATCCTTCTCCTCTCCGAGATTTGGATCTTGTGAGCATCCAATCCTGCACTTGTTAAACCTTCCAAAACAACCAAAAGCTCTGATACCAAAAATACTTGATCCAAAAATGGAAGGAACTATTAACAAATTGACATTAACAAGATGCTCATGAATGATTAAACAGTTCAGACATCAATAACCATGCTGCAAATAATAGAATTTAACAGCAATAAGAAAGATACAAAGACAACAAGAACTTGATAACGGAGTTCACTAATATGTGGCTACGTCTTCAGGCCCGCTTCCAGGTGGAGGACCTCTTTATTGATCTTTAAATGCTCAAGTTCTCTTTACAATGGCTCCTTGTTGTTATAAACAGGCTTTTGATCTATTGTACAAGACCTCCTTGTGCAGATGCACACATGCCTCAACAAACTCCTCTCAAAACATGACAAAATGCCCCTCAAAACATGAGAAATGGGCCAAAAACTCCAACTCTTCTTTACATTCCCTGCATACAAAGTACCCCCTCAAGCTCAATAAGCCTGGTTTATATATTTTTTAAGCTCAGTGTGGGAATCCCAACTTCCCACAAATATCTGGCCTCTTTTTGGGATCAAATCCCCCTCCAAATGGCGAAGAAATCTCCAAAAATGCCCAATCTAGGCCAAAACTATAGGCAAATAACCCACTTTTGTAACAAAATCCAAAATTAGCCTAAAGGGCCTGGGCGTGCACTCCAAAATAGGGTCATATGGCTCCAAATGGCCAAGCTCAAGCCCTTAAGGGTTGTGCGTTGGCCCTCAGTCTGCAAGCAATGCTCACATGGCTATATAATATGACCACACCCCCAAATGTGCGCCTATGACCTTGGTCACTGCCTCGGTCGTGTGCACCATAGGTGCCAGTGGTTAAGCCTGGAATCGTGGTTCCCTTTGTTAAAATTTTAGTAGAGTGCCCCCTTAAAATTTGTGGTCATATATATAAAAAAACTGCAGGTTGGGGCTTAGCCCCAACCCCCTTCCGCCTTCTCTCTACATTAAACACACTTTATATAATATAAAGTGGACTTGTATTAACAAGTCCCATGGTGGCGCAATGGTATCCGACCAGTCCAAGCACTTCCCCTGCCAAGAGGTCATGCAGTCGAATCCCCCGGAGTGCAGCAACCCTTTTACCATGCCAACAAATAATGGGGTGCCACATGGCATCCCATGCCTGGGACACGTGGCACCATTTAATTTGCCCAAGAATGTGCCACTTATCAACATCTGATTAGATCACACCTACCACCTACCCAGTCAGCATGCTACTTCTATGCCACGTGTCATGATGCCGACGTCAACATGATGATGTCATGCTGACGTCGACGTTCACTGTTGACTTTTTGCATGTTTGGGAAACTAGTCAGAATGCAATAATTCTCGCATATGGCGTCCGTTTGAGGAAGTAAATATATGGCCGAAATCAGTGCGACGAGCCGATCACAATGGAATTAGTTTCATCTAATTCCTAGAACTTTCATTTTTGAGCATTTTCTAGACATGGGGAGCCTCCTGGATCATAAAGCCTCAACATTAGAATAGTTGGGAGCGACTTAAGCGTTGGGGTTGTGCGATACATGCTTATACACACCTTTCGATATGTGTGGCATCATTTTCTTCTCAGGCATCTCTACATGGAGAGAATTATGAGGATATGAAGTTTCTTTCCCTTTTGATGTTGACTCAGAGTTACCATAATCACGAGTTTAGGTTGACAAATCAACTTCCTGTTCCTTTGTATGGTTCACCATATTGATGAACGACGTAGATCCATTCGGTAGAGGTGTAATTTGGGTGCCCCCTTGTGGATGTGCGATAGAAGAGCTCACTTGCATATTTTGTCCCTATGGGAACAGATTTTGTGGCACAACAGGTTGCTATTGTGCAAGCAGGTGATGGGATTCTTCCATTTTTGGGCACTGTTGGGTAAGATGATCATCCCCACAAAGATTGTGAGGGAATTTTACCTTCCTCTTCTCATTATTTTCCCCTCCAGCCTTTGCGTTAGATTTGGTGTTTTTATTACTTCCACTTCCTTTCTTATCCTTGTGCTTTTTACCCTTCCCTTCATATTGTTGGGTACCCTTCAGGGCCATCAATTGTACAACGTGAACATCCGACAACTAGGTGGTGGAAACGATCAAAGTCGTGGCTTGACCAGTTGTAAATCGATGAATAATCATCTCTTGTATCTGGTTTGTGACCAAATCTATGGTAGTTCTTTTAGGGGACCCAACAATGCCATCAGCATGAGGTCCAGATTTCATTTTCGAAGGATCGAAATAGGGTCACGGTGCATTTGGTATAATTTCGTAAAGGATCCCAGACTACGAGCAGATCAGGTCTAACTATTGGGCCCTAGAGATCGCCTCTTTCTCTGAAAAGACTCATGCGGTAGATACATATTTAGAGATGTACGACAATAAAGACTCGAGGAACCATTCCAACAAGAATTCAAGAGGAACTTTGGCTTTGTTCAACCACTTCCTTCTCCACCACTCTTGGATATGATATGAGATGTGAGTGGGCTTATACTGTTTAAGAGTAGACAAGAGGTCAGTGTCAACATCATACTAGACAGGAAGCTGGAAGTGGTTGAGGAAAACCAAGGCCATATCATGAAACATGTGAAATGCTCCACTGTCAAGTTCGATGTACCACTTCACTACCACTACCACTCCCATAAGAGTGTGTTGGAAAAGACGACACTGGATGGAATGATCAACTAAAGAGTTCAATGAACACCATAGATGAAATGTCATCACGTGGTCGACGAGATATTTTCCAGGCTTGCCTTTGAACTTAGGAATATCCGATGGAAACTATCGACGACCAGTTCGGATCATGACAAACCAGATCATTCATAAGATTTGACAAGTCTAGAAAGTTTAATGTCGCTAGAAAGGGTAACCTCGGCTAGGGGTGAGAATTCCAACTAGGCACATTGGAGGATCTGGGTTGAAAACCAACTGGAGAAGAATAGCCTGGGTTGGTAATGGCACCAGGTTTCCAAGAAGAGATCACGGATGGGTTAAATATTTGAGTGAAACCTTGTTGGACCTGGTTAAATGGAGGAAAACATCCACTCATATGGTTCCCATATGGAAAAACAGGGTTTCCCCATGCTGACACAAGGGTTTTTCCCCTCGACGGTATCCCTTGCGAAGAGAATAACCCTTGAGCGAGATCCATTGAGCTTGGAAGGGGTTGACCCTTGTTGACATTCCAGATGAGGGAAAGGGATTACTCACAAACGCACCATATAGCATGAATGGGGTTGAAGAAGATGGCATGCTATCATATTGAAATCTTCTACCCATAAGACCGCTCCATCCCCCAGAGGGATTATGAGCGGAAGACGGGAAAGTCCCACTCCCAAACGAGGGGAACGACAAAGAAATGTTTCCTTCGCCCTAAAGGATAACTTGGAAGGGAATTTGATAGAGAACCAGTCGATACATTATGCATGCTCATCGATGGCATACCAAACGAAAAAGCATTAGATACCAAAGGTAGTGATGAGGTTGCACCCAAAGATTGAGTGGACTCAAATTTTAGTGGCACGAAGCTGCTAACCAACGTGACTATTGTGGATTACAATCTTCCATGTGAAATCGGTGAAGAAGGTCACATGCATACTTAGACTAGGAAAAGGAAATTCCTTCCTTAGTTTCCAATGCTTGGAGGCCAATAAATAATGTAAATAGATTATGTCTATCATTTCAAATTTCTTCTTAAGGCTGGATTTCACATGGTTTAAATGTTTAGGGTCACTACCATTGTGGATAAGGTCATCAACATAAAGAACAAGTATTTTGAGATGGCTTCCTACTTTCTTGGTATAGACATTGGGGTCAAAATGTCATCTAGAAAAGTTGGTGTTAAGAAGAAAGCTATCAATTTTAGCGTACCAAGCTCCAAGAGCTTGCTTAAGACTATAGAAAGATTTACTAAGGTGACGTACAAGGCTAGAGTCATTTAAACATAGCCAAAAGGTTGTTTCATGTAGATTTATTCTTGTAGATCCCCATGCAAGAAGACATATTTAACATCTATTTGGTGGACCTTCCCGTCTCTATGAGCATCAAGGGCTAGAACAAGGAAATTGGAATTCATTTTGGCTACAGGGGCAAAGGTTTCATTGTAGTCAATTCCTTCAATTTGAGAGAATCATTTGGTGACTAATCGGGCCCTGTGTCTTTCAAAACTTCCATCTAATGCATACTTAGTTCTATACACCCATTTACATCTCACAAGATTTCTTCCTTTTGCAAGAGGTACAAGACCTCAAGTATCATTCACCATTAAGGAACAATATTCGTCATTCATTGTTGTGTCCCAATTTGAATGGCTAAAATCTTCTACAAATGTGTTTGGATCACAAGTCTTTGAAACTTGAGCCAAAAGAGAGGAGGCTCACTAGAACTGTGAATGTGTATTGCATTGATCTATAGGATCACTGGTAATATCACCAACTACTTTGCATGTTGAACGAACCCATATGGGATGTAGTGGTGCTAGTGTAGGTTCATGTTCAATCAACTCATGTGGAAGAAGGTGAGTAGGTAGAGGTGGATTTTCATCCTCATTATCATCATCTAAAGAAGAAACTAGAATAGGATTAGAAGATGGCACATACACTAAAGATGGCCCAAATCTCGAATAAGGCTTGCAGGCCAAGAGGTTTTCATCCAACTTAACATATCTTCTAATAATTATTTCATTGGAATGAGATTGAAGACGTCTGTAACGTTTGACATCTTTAGAACATCCAACAAAAATGCACTTCTCACTTTTAGGTTGTAATGCTTTCCTTTTCTCAGCAGGAATGTGAGCTCGTGCTTCACTACCAAACACATGGAAGTGGATTACATATGACTTAATTTTAGTTCATGCTTCTTTCAACGTCATATTTTTAAAGCCTTTGTGGGAGTGTGATTTACTATGTAATTGGCACAATTGATGGCTTCCACCCAAATAATGAAGACTTGAACTCTTAGATTGGATCATACAATTAATTATTTCCTTTAATGTGTGATTCTATCTCTTAACAACACCATTTTGTTGCAGTGTATATAGAATAGTATGTTGCATTTGAATGCATTGTGTAGTGTAGTAAGTTGTGAATTTCTTATTAACATATTCGCCTCCATTATCTATTCTTAACCTCTGCAATTGATGTGCAAATTATTTTTTTACAAGGGCCTTGTAGGCCAAAAACATGTCGGAAACTTCACTCTTAAGTTTTTAGAAATAAACCCCAAGTGTGTCTAGAGAAATCATCAATGAAAGTTAAGAAGTAATTGAACCCAAAGAAAGAAGGGGAATGAAGCGTACCACACAAATCACTATGAACAAGCTACAAGGGGGTTGAGGCATGCCAAGAGGCGCATTTCTAAAAACTGTCTCGATGATGTTTGTCAAGAACACAGTCAACACAAACACCATCTCTGCAAGAAACAAGAGGAAGACTAGTCACCACATTTTGATTACATAGTCATTGTAGTGAGCGATGGTTTAGGTGACCAAACTGATCGTGCCAAGGTTTGCTAATGTCAACACTATGAGCAATAAAAATGAATGGAAAAGATGATGACCCAAACTTGTCAAATATGTACAACCTAGTAATATCATCAACAATTCCAGTGGCTGGGACATGCTTATGATTTTTTAAATCCTTGATGACAACTTGGTGAGGTGAGAACTCTATTGTTTTATCTTCACTCTAATGAGTGATCTGATATACTGATAAAATTTTGTAGGAAAGACTTCGAACACATAATACACCATTGAAATGACAATTATCTACCTAAACTATTTCAAACCCTGCAACGTTAATAGATCTATCATCACCAATAAATATTTGTTTTGTCTTACATTCATCAAGAGTATAAAAAATGGCTTTATCCTTATCCATATGATAAGATGCTCCATAACCAACAAGCCACTCATCAAAAGAAGAAGTAGATGTTGCATTGAAGGAGAAACTAGAAGCAGAAAGTGCATGTCCATGAGAAGAAGAGTTAGGAGAAGAATATAGATTGATTTTGTGCTTCTTCGTTATTGATTCTAGGGCTTCCATCTTTTTAAAACATTTAGAGTCTCGATGACCATATCACCCACAAAAATTGCAATGGCATTCAATATTCTTACTTTTTTATTTTGATCATTTTTCACCATTGGGGGTAGAAGTTGATTGAGAGGGTTTGGGTCCCTTGTTTTGCTTGTTGCAAGGATGTTGCTTATTTGTATGCTTGGTTTTATCTTTCTGTTGGGCCACCAAGGCTTTGTTGGAAGTACCTGCAGGGTTGATCACTCCAAGATGAAAGAGCTTGTCTTGCTCTCTAATAAGAGAATCACAAAATGACTCAAGAGAGGGTTCTATGTATGAATCCCCTAGAGCTACTTTGATGGCATAAAAAGTAGATACAAACACATGATATACAGTACCAAGCTTAGCAAGAATAACATATACATCGGTCATCCTTCATGTTTATTTCACATTCATTAAATAAAAGTCTAAGTATTTTAAACTTAGATAAATAATCTTCAATCCAATGGAATCATTGGGACTTAAAGACATTATTCGATTCTCAAGCTAGTGGGCTCAAATCACATTGTGTTTACAAAATATCTTATTCAACTTATCCCAAGCTTCATATGGGTCATCAATTCCTTGAATATGAAACCATAATTTAGAAGATATGTACATTTTGATTAATCTGTGTGCTTCACCATTTTTATTATCCCATTTGACTTTGTTTTTAGCATCAATGGGGGATTTTTCTTTCCCCAAGGTAATCTGATACAATCCTTTACTTCATAGTACATCCTCCATATGGGATTTCCATGAGAAGCAGTTGGTATTGGTAAGCAAATGTTTGCTTGGAGTAGCCATATTAAAATATGTAGGTAATATGGTTTCAAAAATTGAAACTGACTATCTGAATGGAAGTTCTCGAAAAAATAGGGAGGTTGAAAAAAATGATACAAAAAATGGACTTCGGATGTGAAAGTTATGCCCTTTTTAAAAAAGGCATAAAAGGTGACCAAAGTGCCATGTGGCAAGTAGAAGTTGGCGTACGTGGTGATGGATGTAACATCTACTTCAACCAAGCAACTTGGTTGAAGTCGCCATCTTGGTTGAAAGTTGGCCCACTTGGTTGAAGTCACCATGAGATCCTTGCATACACAACATTCATTATTGTCAAGATTGAAGGTAGTGTATGTGTCACACTTCCTGCTAATGTCTTGTTGTTATCATTGATTCTTGTGATCATGTTCTTCATGGATAGGTTATTTTTTGAGATATGCAAAATTTTATGATTGTAGATAGATTGCTTCCTCCTTAACTAATTATTTTAGTCATTAGCATTACATTGTTGGTTTCATTGGTCACCACAAGAGTTGGTACATTTTTTGAGATTATTCTTTTGCTCGATCTTCCATGTGAATATGTGGGCATATCTAATTGTGTTCATATTTAGAAATTATAACTTTTAATTAATATACTATTGTAACTTGCTCAAGTACTCAAGGACATTGTTTGTTTTTGTCTCACTAATGTCTAAACAAGTTGTAAGTGTATAGAACTCATTCACACAACATCCATTAATCATCATGATGTTGTACAATTGTTGCCACTTCATATGTTGATTTTCCCAATACTTCAATGGAAATAACTTATTATGCATCACATGCACAAAGTTGCTCCACATGGCAATGGTATCACCATGATCTTGGTGCTATTGGTTGTGTGTTTCCCATTGAGATTCGTTGGTTAGAGGCTTCTTCATGGTCATGGGTTTGATTTTTCACGCATCATTGAAGTTGTCACCCTCAAAACATGTTTGGAGCTCATCGAACCATTTGTCCATTGCCTCAACATCAATTGTTCCTTTGAACAAAGGGATGTTATGATAATATTTGCTTTGAAGGGATTCCACCACTAATTGGTCTTGACTTAGGCTATGCATATGTCATTGCCACAAATTGGAACACAAACTTTTCTAATATTTTTTCCAAACTCGTTGAACATTCCTTTACATTGTTTTTGAGGTGCTTTGTCCATCACAAAATGCACAATACTTGTAGCTTCTAGACCCATGTAACTAGTAGCATTGTTGTTGATTGCTACTTATTGTCTCAATGGGTGTTGAAAAGGGTGAATAAGGGGAGTGGGATTGACCCTATACCTTTGGTACTTAGGTCATATCAAAACAAAAACTCAAGATAAGTATCAAACATAACAAGTATCCACAAGTGAGAAACGAAGCTAGGTAGAAAGAGAGCATGAGCTTCAACACCGTTAATCAAGGTTAAGGCTAGGATCAAGACCTTAGTAGCACAATATTCTTCAATGCGTGGAGACAAGGGTTGAGTGGAATGACTTAGGCATGTGAAGTCTAAGGAACCCAAACTGATTGCAACAAAAATAGTGCGCTGGGGTGATCATTTTCCACAACAATGGATTGTGTGGAAGTGATAACTCAAGATTTAATGTGCAAAAGAGATTTAAATAATGGAAGTTCATAAAAAAAAATTGAAAAAAACGATGCCAAGCTAAGGATTAAGAATTCACAACAAGAATAAAAAGTGAACATAGATCACAAAGAGTTGGCATGTTGCAAATATAATAAACAATGACAAGAACAACAATAACAATGCATAATAAGAGCTTTATATATAATGATTTTGTGAGTCCGATTTTACAAAGATTATGATACGAGAGAGAGAATATGAAAGTCTAATGGATGCACAAATATGTGTATTTAGGACTTCTCAAATGTTATCTTACTCCACGATGTGAATGAATCTGAATGAATGAATTTGTGGTTGTCATTACATATTTATATAAGAAGAAGAGAGATCAAATGTCCAAGGAAGTCATTCCCTAAATGATCATTTTGTTGTTCCTCAAAATCATGTTGTTCAAGGTATGCATGGACTTGCTAAAATTTGATCACCAATTTAGGGTGCACCAGACCTCTACGTCATGGCACATTGCATATGTGGAGAACTGAGCTATCATGATGTGGCATGCCAAATCATGTGATTATTTTTTGTTGTTGAGTTGGTGCCATGTAGATCAAGGATTAGCCTTAGATGAATGGCACGTTGAAGGTTGGGCAGCAGTTGAATGCAGTGAGGAAAGTCTAATGAGGGGCATGCGCTAGTCAATGCCAAGGTGTCACAATCTATGCTTGTAAAAATTTGATGCAAAAATGTTTTAGTGCACTGACCATTAATATAGGCCTTACATGAACCAAAAGTGTGTTGATGTATAAATCAATGACATACTAATTAAAAACACAAACCATCATTTAAAAATTTAAAAAGATACCAAAGTTGGTTTTTTTTACAGAAACGAGTAGAAGGTTTGTATTAAAAAGAGAAAGGAGGCTACAGCCGAACTGTATAGTCGCTTAAAGGAAAAATACAACTGTAATATTCAAAGATTACATTCGAGATCTTTAGATAAGCTCTGTTTTTCTTGGCTATTATTATTCTACTATAGCTGAGGGAATAAATCTGAATAAAGGAGCAGAGCAACTAGATAAAAGTAAACATTACAAAAACCTGTTGAAGAAAGGCCCCCTTCCCATCCAATGTTCACCATAAGTAGGGAAGCCAATTATATGCTAGTCTTTCCAAGTCTGGCACCAATTCTTGAGTCTATTGTCCCCATTTTCTACCGAGAGAGCACTTGGAGGCCGCCAAGGCTTTACTTCTGCGAAGACGAGATGGTCGCTCCATCCAAACAACAAGAGTGGCGATGGGTGAAGGTCGCGTGACAACACATGGAAGTTGTCATTGATTGAAGTGTCCTCCCATTGTCCCTTCAGAACCGTGGAATGTCAATGACACCGCAAGGAATAACGACCAACATGCCACATTTTCTTTCGGCAACCCATGCGCAACAAGTTATGGGAGGCTTTGTGTGCTAGTAATTTTCCCTTCTCCAACAACGACTAGGAGACCGAGAGCTTTCCCACATGCTTCATTGGCTTTTTTGTCCGCTTTCGCATTATTTTTCCTTAAGACATGGAGAAATCTTAAGGAGGGGATATTTTTTAAGTTTGTTCTGATTCTGGTGCACATTCTATTGAGTCATGCATCTTTTGGGTTATTGTTCCTTACCATGTGCCTTATGAGGAGCGAAGAGTGTCCGATTATTATGGCTTGCTAGAATTATATTCTTGTTGTGGAGAAGATTTACTCCTTGCCAAAGGGTGTAGGCCTCTACTTGGTTGTTTGTAGCAACACCTAGACTCCATGCAAAACTGCTTACCCTGTTTCCTCCAGGTTCGAAGAGAAACCCCCCCCCCACACATGCCTGCCTAGGGTTGTCCTTCGATGCTCCATCGAAAAAGAGGACGTGACCATTTTGTCTTTTTTTTTTTCGTAAGTTAGATTTGTATAAAAAGCCTTCAAAAAGCAGAAATTACAGTGTCACCATGTGTTCCTAACTGTAAGAATTGAACTACCCCGAAGGGAAACCAATTCAGCCAGCCAGTCAAAATAAGCCCATTGTCTTAAGGTACTAGTCATAAAAATTACAGAGACTTAAACATAAAAATTCCAGTCTCCTGTGGGAGACTGAATCGACCTGTCAACTAACCCTGATATAAAAACAACATACAAAATATGACCATAGACTCTATGAGACAAAGTAAAATTCAAACACCCTACTAACCAAGCATAAAGACACATGTGCAAGTCATGTGGTGGGCTTGTAGCGTGGCCACGCATCTAGGGAGGTCAGGTTGGTCGTTGGGTCTGCGGATGGTGTTGCTTCCTCCTCGACCAGTGTCCCTTCCTCCTCACCCAGTGTCCCTTCCTCCTCCATGGTCCCGTGCATGGCTGCCCCTATGGAATCTCTGCCTCCCACCCCTATGTCGTCTCCATCTCCAACCCTTGTGGCATCGTCGTCTCCCGATGTTGGGTGGCATGCCCCCTGCAGTGTTGAGAGCATTTGCAGGAGCATTGTTGTCTTCCCATCCAAGATCTCCATCCAGAATTGCAGGTCATCTAGGCCTTGCCATAATTCAAAGACCAGGCCTTACAAAATTGCAAGGTTGTCTCGCAATTGTGAGCTTGGTATTGAGTCTGTGAAGGAATGAGGCTTTGGTAGTGGTCCCTGGCTATCTGGTTGTGTTCCAAGGTATGACTAGTTGGTTGTGGTCCATGGCTAGACTGGTGTGCTCACTAATGAGTTGGGTGGAACTGCAAGAGGTGGTTGCGAGGTGGAAGCCAAATTAGATAAGGGCCCTGGGTTGAATCCCAGAGAATTCCCTTAGATAGTGAACCACTCAGTCGGCTTGCAAAGGGTAAGGAGAGGGGCAAGATACTGCTAAGGCTTTGACTAGACTGTGATGGAGATGAGGGCGAGGAAGGTGATGAAGGTGACGAGTTGGGAGATGCTGCATGCGGGGGTTAGAAAACCACGTGCGACCAGCTGGACTGCCAGGCCAAGTCGCGCTTAGATTTACCCCTTTGTCTCGGCATGTCTGAGACACTAAGGGGACTTGCAAGCATCGAGAGGAACGATAGGTAGCATAGGAGCAGCTGGGAGGAGTGCAATTCACAGGAGGTCTCGGTCGAGGAAGAAAACAACTGTGAATGCACCTAGTGGAAATCATGGTGTCGAGAACACTGAAAGAGGCAAGCGCGCACGAGATGAGTAAAGTCTGGTTCATGGCTCTGAGCCATCGACAATACAGATAGCCTGGGCGAGGCGTACTGAGAATAATGGTGCCTTGGCTAGCTCAAGTCTGGTTTAAATGCATGGAGGTGGCGGCGGGGTGTGGCACACGCAGGTCACGTGGCTATCGTCGTGTTGGTCGCTTCCTGTCCTCTCATGATGACACCTGGTCCGCACTGGCACCCCATTCGGGGAGACCATTTTGTCTTCCTATCCAATCTGTAATTGGATATTTTTATAGACGCAGCTTCCAATTTTCCTTCCCTCGTTTCCTAGCTACCTGGTGTGGGAATTTCGTTGTGTTAGCTTCAAAGAGGGATGGCCAAAACTTTTCCTCAACATTCAAAAGAAGAAAATGTTGCTCATTGTTACCCTTTTGGCAGACAACCTCTGCTAAAATCCTTGTAGCTTTGGATGAAACTCTGATAGGAGGGATTTCTTCTTCCTTAAAACTTTTTTATTTCTAGCAAGCCAAACTTTCTATAGGACGAAATAAGGGGCAACCTTCCAGACATGTTTTAAAAGGGGTTTATGCCTGAAGGTGTCTGGATAGAACTGGTGCCAAGAGATGAAGAGATCATTCCATGAACGGTAATTAGGAGTCTGATCACAAATTGGATGGAGAGCATGAGCCTAGACTTCCTTTCTGAAAGGACATTCCATAAAGAGATGTTCAGTTGTTTCCTCTGAATTCCTACACATAAGACAAATCGAGGGCCCTTAGATCCCTCTTTTCTTCAAGTTTTCGGATGTGAGGATTTTCCAGTGGCAGAGAGTCCAAACAAAAATTTTTATCTTTAGAAGAGCTTCACTTCTTTAAATTTCTCTCCAGATGGTTGATCTAGATCTAACATTGTTTTGCGCTGTGAGGTGAAGGTATCCCTGTTTGATCGAGTAATTCATAGCTTTCAACCTACATCCAAGCCTATCATGGATCAAGGAGGAGATAGGAGAAGTTGCATTCAGACAAGACTATTGTTGTGACCAACTTTGTTCCAGGGGGGGGGAGGTTTTGAATCTTCCATCCATCCCAAACAGCCTCGATCATTCCTTCCCAAGCTAAAATGTCGAAAAGAGTGGAGAGCCCAGTCTGATTCATCCAATTTCCGTGTGGATCAAGATCCGGAATAGAGTGTAGCATAGATCTCCCCATTATCTTATCATGCCAAATGTTTATTTCCTTACCATTCCCCGGTATCCATGAGAGGTGAGGCTGAATAATGTGATTGGTCACCTTACAAACTCACCATATTGGAGTGCCCAAAGTCTCTTGATATAAGGAGGCGAGGGCTCGAAGTCTAGGTGGTCGAAGATATTTCCTGGTTATCACAATTTTCCACCAGGATTGTTCACTCGAGACTAATCGCCACAGGATCTTAGCTCCGAGTGCAACATTTATAATGGCATGATTTTTTATTCCAATCCCTTCTTTATCAAATGGCTCAATGACTATATCCCAATTAATAAGGTGAAATTTTTTTGTTGTGGTATTGCCACCCTGCTATAAAAATTTCCTCAGGAGAAGTTTGATTTGATGAACCACTCCCGCGGGGTCAAAATGGCCGAAAAAACATAAAAGAGAAGAGTTGAAAGCACAGATTTGATGAGAGTGGTTTTGCTAGCTAAGTTAATCCATTAAGATCCCCATTAGGTCATTTTGGATCTAATATTGTCCAGGACCTCCACCCAAACTAGACCTATAACATTCTTAAGAGCTACTCGAATGCCCAAATACTCTGACATCTCCCAATTTGGTTTGAAGGTAAACTCAAGGACATCGTCCATAGCTTTGAGAATATTAATAGGGGTGTTCCAACCATACAGATAACTTTTATTCTTATTTACCTTTCCACCTGAGGTTGTGATTGATCCAGGATCCTTTTAAAATGGGAGGTGATGATGATGGAGGCTCCTCCCAGGAGGATGTTGTCATCCGAAAATTGCGAGTGATTTATCTCCATTACCCTTCTGAAAAAAGTGATCCCCTTAATGTGTCCACTCTAACGAGCTTGTTCTAATTTCTTGCTCAGTGTATCAACCATGATAATATAGAGAAAGTGATGCAGACCCACCTTCTCTCCTAAGGACTGCGCGACCTCCCGGTCTAGGATCGATCAAGAAACTGATTATGATTGACTCTTTGTCCATCAAGAACCTCAAACCCACTTAACAGGCCCTCTCTCCCTTAAAGCGCGGGTTATATGGAACCCACAACTTTCTCCTTAATGCATTTAAGCTTCAACATATTTAAACGCTAGCTCTCCTGGTTAAGCCCCTCCATTTATGTGACTAAGGCTGTGACCAGTCGCCTAATCGAAAGACGTGTCGCGACTTTGCGTATTGGGTCTTTACATGCGAGTCACTATGACTCTCCTGACTTCTGAAATCCTGACAGGATCCTAGCGCATGCTAGCCCCTCTATTCTCCTTCACCGATGTGACCCTTCTCTATGACCGTGGGCCAATCTATCGAACACTTCACGATTTCGCATTTCGTGAGTTCGCACTTCGCGATTTCGTGAGTTCGCACTTCGTGAATCGTCTCCTTGGACAATCAATGGTCCAGATCTCTCCTCAATCTGACAACTCAGATCAAATCACAATTTCCCAATTCACGAACTCCCAGAACTCTTACCTTTGATTTCCCAAGTTACAAACTCTCGATAAGACCAGATCTACGGTTCATCTCCCTCCTTCGATCAATGGCTGTGATCAAATCACGATTTCGCATTTTGCAGGTTCGTATAACTCTGCCTTTGACTTCTTTGAGTCACGAGTCAACTAAATTTTTATCTCTCGCCACGTGTCCTCCTTAATGATGGATGATCTCGATGATTTAGGAACGATCAACGACTGTGATCTTTTCGCGAGTTCGCACTTTGTGAATCCTCGCGACTCTATCTTTGACCTTTCCACTCTATGAGTCAGCTAAATGTTGATCTCTCACCATGTGTCCTCCTTGACAACGGACGACTCCGATGATTTCAAAGTTTCGTAAGTCCTATTCTCCTGTACACTTTCAAAGGTTTATCGTTAGTGCACCTTACCTTGATCGGACGGCTACGACCCTTTTTGCGCGCAGATTAGACGGCTAAGATCCTTTCTCTCACTCTCATATCGAACGACTGAGATCTTTGCTTTGCGCTTAGATCGAACGGCTGAGATATTTTCATTTGCGCTCACTCCTCATTGTCTGGACGTTGATCGGACGGTCCAAATCTTTTCCCTTGAGCTTACTCTTTCTTCTAACTTAGAAGATTTTCGAAAGATTTAAAGGCTTCGACCTTTATCCTTTCTGCAAGTCCACTTCTTGGAAAGTGCTACCCCTCCTGAGCTTGATCTCCTCAAAGATTTCAATCTCCCAAGCACTTCTTGCTTTTCCGGAAAATTCGTCAAACGCAGATCCAAAGATTCTTGAAAATAATTATTTCCCGCCTTCTTGGCGTTCCTCTGTTCTTGTCCTTTGACTTCTTTACGAAGTCGATTCGACTCTTCGTCGAATTCCAAACCTGTGCACTCTTTGCAACGGATATTTACCCAAGATTTGAGTTCTTGCGATGATTGTGCACACCTTGCGGTAGTCGCTTTACACTTCTTGCAGAGAAAGCTTACACTATTCCTCATGAGCTTATGAATCGAGACAAACTCTACCGACGCACTCCTTGTGGACTGAATTATGGATCTGTGCACTCCTTGCAGCAGATTCTTACGCAAGATCTGGATTCTTGCGGACGACTGTCCACTACTTGCAGCAGTCACCTTGCACTCCTTGCAAAGGAAATGTTACGTTATTTCTTCTGAGCTTTACGAGTCGAAACAGACCCTGTCAACGCACTCATTACGAATTGTGTGCACACCTTGCACCGGCTCACAAAGAAAAGTGATTTTTAAATTTTATGCAAGCATTTCAAAGCTACATACACTTGTAGCAAGATTCATTCATTCTTGAAAAGATTAACGACAACAACAGGGAAATTATAAACAATATTCACACCATACATTGGATCAATTTTCCTCTGTTATCTTCATTCAAAATCAAGAAAATAGTTACAGCTAAAATTAGAGAAACAATTGTTGTTCACAAATTCCTACTTGCTCATAATTCTCGTAACCCTCCTTTAGGGAATACAAAACCTCTCTTTATACAAAATAAAACAAACCAACTACTACCTAATTGTGATTACATCGAGACTAGGGTTAACTCCCAAGTAGTGCGTGCTCATTTTGTCTCCACGCGCGTGATATTTCCTCTTTTGTTTTCTATCAGCTTCAAAAGATTGCAGTACTGTCCCGTGTTCAAGATTATGAATTGGTCCTCAGACATTAAGTTGTCCTGCCACGTGTACTTGTTGACGATGCTCGTGCATCATACTCCCTCTAGACAAAAATTCATGGACTCATGTCCATGAGCTCCTGTATCAACTTTCCATGCTTCTAGATATCATCTTCACTCTCCCAACTGGCATCTTCTATCGGGTGACCCTTCCACTTGACCATATATTCAAAATAGATCTTCCTCTTGGTCTTCTTACCAATCCTCTGATCAACGATCTTTTCCATCTGTGGTTTTTCTGCTATAGGCATTTGTTTCTCCCACTGAAACTTCTCTTGATCTGTTGATCCCTCTGTGTCATCCTTCCCGTAAGGATACAAGTCTGAAACGTTGAATATGGACGATATGCCCACATCATAGGCGTTTGCATCAAACTTCCTCAATAAGTTTCCCAAACTTTTGTTTACCACCTCAATATGTCCATTTGTCTGAGGGTGATAAGCTGAGATGAAGGAAAAATCTGTCCCCAACTTCCTCCACCGTGTTCTCCAAAAATGACCAATATTTTTTGTGTCTCTGTCCAAAACAATGCTTCTAGGTAGGCCGTGAAGTCTCAGAACTTCCTTAAAGAACATATTTGCAACATGTGTTGCATCACTTGTCTTTTGGCATGGGATAAAGTGTGCCATCTTTGAAAATCTATCCACCACCACAAATATGGAATCACATCATCTTTGTGTTCTTGGCAGTCCCAACACAAAATCCATACTTATTGCATCCCAGGGCCTCTCTAGTATGGGCAATGGTTGATACAATACATTGTTCTGTCTTTTACCTTTTGCATGTTGGCAGATTCTACATCTATTCATGAATTTTATCACATCTATTCTCATACCTGGCCAATAGTATGAACTGCTCAACTATGCAAATGCCTTATCATAGCCGAAATTTCTAGCCAATCCTCCACTGTGTTTTTCCTTCAAAAGGTTATACCTCATTGAGCATTTTGGTATGCACAATTGATTTCCCTTGAACAACAATCCCTCTTGAATCATATACTCTGTCCACTGGCTCCTATCTCTCAGCACACGATTCGTGCATGCTTCGTATGCTTCCTTGAAACCTGGATCATCACTGTACATTTCCTCAAGGTGTTCAAAGCCTAAGGTCTTTACCTGAAATTCCTGCAGAGTCAAACATCTCGTACTCAATGCATCAACAACTTTGTTATCATTCCCAACAATATGTTCTATGACAAAAGTAAAATTATGCATATACTCAATCCATTTTGCATGCCTCTGATTCAATTTTTCCTGTCTGGTTATGAATTGTAAAGCTTGGTTATAACTATACAAGACAAATTCTTGTGGGACAAGGTAGTGTCTCCATTTCTTCGGGGCTTTGATTATCCATGGAAGCTTCTTACCTCAAACATGTTCCTTGGTGATGGCCATTCTTTGATTGCTTTCACCTTCTCTAGATCCATGTTCAGTTCATTTGAAGAGATCACAAAACCCAAGTAAATGAGTTTTGTCTATAAAAGAGGACTTCTTCATGTTTATCAAAACCTTCTCTTGTTGTAGTCTCCTCATCACCAATGTCAGGTGACTTAAATGCTCCTCTTTAGTCTTGCTAAAGATCAGTATATCATCTAGGTACACAACCACGAACTTTCCAATGAAATCTTTTAGTATTTCATTCATTAACCTCATAAAAGTACTCGAGGCATTACTTAAAGCAAAATGGCTTGACAAGCCACTCATACAAACTTTCATTTGTCTTAATGGTTGTCTTCCACTCATCACCTTCTCTCATTCTGATCTGGTGATATCCACTTTTCAAATCTATCTTAGAAAAGAAATTTTCCCCACTTAAACAGTCCATCAAATCATCTATTCTTGGCAAAGGGAATCTATACCTGATAGTGATCTTGTTGATGGCTCTCGAGTCTTTACACATTCTCCATTCTCCATCCTCCATGTTTCTTTGGACTCAACACAGTCGGTACTCCACCTAGTCTCAAGCTCTCCCTGACCAAACCCTTGTCTAACAATTCTTGGACCTAGTTCTTTACCTCATCATTCTCTCGAGGTGTCAGTCTGTATGCCGCTTTGTTTGGCAAACTTGCTCCTGGTATCAAATCAATATGATGGCTGATACTTCTGATGGGTGGCAATGAGTTAGGCAGATCATCCACCACTATGTCGCAAAAATTGTCCAACAATTCCTGAACTTCTTCAGGCAAATCATCCATCAAAGTACTAGTAAGGATAACTCTAGGTTTCCTCACCACAACAACCTACATCTCCTGTTCTTCCTTAACATCTTTCAGGACTTCCTTCCCACTCATGAGAAGTATGCTTGTGTTGGCTTCCCCTTTCACTTTCTTCTCCTCTATTGGTAGCAAAATGTGTGTCCTACCATTCTTCTCAAAGGTGTATGTATTCTTCCTCCCATCATGAATGACATTCCTATCAAACTTCCATGGTCTTCCCAACAAAATATGGCATACATCCATGGGAATTACATCACACAAAATTTCATCTTTGTATCCTCCTATCTTAAATTCAACCAAGCATTGTTTAGTAACCATTACCCTGTGTCCTTTCTGCAACCA
The DNA here is from genome assembly GCA_009831015.1 of Picea engelmannii. Classification (NCBI taxonomy): domain Eukaryota; kingdom Viridiplantae; phylum Streptophyta; class Pinopsida; order Pinales; family Pinaceae; genus Picea; species Picea engelmannii. The sequence continues at coordinate 43,944 of ML824629.1, read as the reverse complement.
TGAGACTTTATATGGCTCTGTGTGTGCAGTTGTCTCTAGCTCCAATTTCTCCACCATCTTTGTGGATACTAAGTTATCAGTGCTCCCACTGTCAATTATCACCTTGCATACTCTATTTGTTCCTCTATACTGGCTTTTTAACTTCTGCCTCTGGTTTTAAGAGAACCTTCCTCATCATCAGGGATGTTCCATCCTCTGCTCCTTCTGAAATGTGAGCTTCTCCTCCCTCTTTATTTTTCTCAGGGCATTCCCAAGACATGTGTCCTATCTTTCCATAGGCATAACACCTTATTCCTCCTCTACCTCTTCCTCTAAAAGAGTTTCTTCCACCACCATGTCTTCCTCAGGAACTTCCTTCTCTTTCTGAGTGACTGTGTGGAGTTTCAGCCTCATCTTTGGAATTATGCACTTTGTCATGGGAAACTCCCTTGCCTTTGTTCGGGGATGAGATTTTACCCCTACCTCACTGGCTTTGTTTTCTGGCCAACTTCTCTTCTGCCTTCAGCACAAATTGCTAAGCATCCTCTACTGTCCTTACCGACATCATGCTGAGCTCATCATGGATTTCATACCTCGGGCCATTAATATATCTGGCAACTTTTTCTTCATCCCTCTCTCTTTGTCCAGCTCTGATGTTCAACTTGTAGAACTCCTATGTGTATTCTTTGATTGTTATACCCTTTTGTCTCAGGTTTTGCAGCTTCCTGAACAGATTGATCTGGTAATCTTTGGGCATGAATTTAGCCTTCAGCTTGGCTACCATTCTGTCTCAATTCTGTATCTTTTGTTTGCCTTTACTTCACCTCTCAGCCTGCAGTTCATCCCACCACAATGTTGCCTGTCCTTTAAGCCTAGTGACAGCTTATCTCACCCTTTTCTCCCCATCGACATCTTCATAATCGAAACATTTGTCCATGGACCTTATCCAATCCAGCAGTTCTTAAGCATCCAAATTGCCTTCATACATTGGGACCTCTATATTGGCTCTAGCTCCCAATCTAACAATTGCTCTTAGCAAGCATTCTTTGGCAACGTGTTCCCCTGCATCTTCTTCGACTTCTATATCTTTTCTCTCTGCATTGTTGACGTCTCCAACATCAAGTGCTCTTCTTTGTGTTGCTTCCATCGCTTCCAGCCTTGCATGAAGTTCTCGCATCTCTTTTTCTACAACACGATTGGCTAAAGGTGGCTCCCCTCATATCCTCAGTGGCATTGTGTTGATTGTCTCTCACACACAGAATACAATGTCAAGCTCTTTTTCTCCTTCACCTGAAATCTACAGACGAAAATTAGCTCTGATACCACTTGATGCAGACCCCCCTTCTCTCCTAAGGACTACATGACCTCCTGTTCTAGGATCGATCAAGAAACCAAGTCTGATTGACTCTTTGGCCCTCAAGAACCTCAAATCCACTTAACAAGCCCTCTTTCCCTTAAAGCATAGGTTATATGGAACTCGCGGCTTTCTCCTTAACGCCTTTAAGCTTTAGCGTATTTAGATGCTAGATATCCTGGTTAAGCCTCCTCATTTATGTGAGTAAGGTTGTGACCAGTTGCCTAATCGGAAGATGCATCACGACTTCGCGTATCGGGTCTTTACATGTGAGTCACTCCGACTCTCCCTGCTTATGAAATCCCAACAGGAGCCTACTGCATGTTATCCCCTCTATTCTCCTTCACCGACATGACCCTTCGCTATGATCATGGGCCAATCTATCGATCACTTTGTGTTTTGTGAGTTCACACTTCGTGAATCATCTCCCTAGACAATCAACGATCAAGATCTCTCCTCGATCTGACGGCTTAGATCAAATCACGATTTCGCGATTCATGAGCTCCCATAACTCTTACCTCTAATTTCCTGAGTTACGAACTCCTGACAGGACCATATCTACGGTTCATCTCCCTCCTTCGATCAACGACTATGATCAAATCACGATTTCGTGTTTCGCAAGTTCTTGTAACTCTGCCTTTGACTTCTTTGAGTCACAAGTCAGCGAAATTTTGTTCTCTCGCCATGTGTCCTCCTTGACAATGGATGGTCTCGATGATTTCAAAACGATCAACGACTGTGATATTTTCGCGAGTTCGCACTTTGCGGATCCTCACGACTTTGTCTTTGGCCTTTCCACTCTGTGAGTCAGCGAAATGATGATCTCTCGCCATGTGTCCTCCTTGACAACGGATGACTCCGATGATTTCAGAGTTTCGTAGGTCTAATTCTTCTGTACACTTTCAAAGGTTTATCATTAGTGCACCTTACCTTGATCGGACAGCTACGACCCTTTTTGTGCGCAGATCAGATGACTAAGATCCTTTCTCTGGCTCTTAGATCGAACGACTAAGATCTTTTCTTTGTGCTTAGATCGGACGACTGAGATCTTTTCCTTTGCGTTCACTCCTCATTGTCTGGATGTTGATCGGACAGTCTAGATCTTTTCCCTTGAGCTTACGCTTTCTTCTAACTTAGAAGATTTTTGAAAGATTTAAAGGCTTCGACCTTTATCCTTCCTGCGAGTCCGCTTCTTGGATCTCATTTGTACTTCTTGGAAAGTGCTACCCCTCCTAAGCTTGATCTCCTCAAAGATTTCGATCTCCCAAGCACTTCTTGCGTTTTTGGAAAATTCGTCAAACTTAAATCCAAAGATTCTTGAAAAGAATTATTTCCCGCCTTCCTGGTGTTCCTCTGTTCTCGTCCTTCAACTTCTTTATGGGGTCGCTTCAACTCTTTGTCGAATTCTAGACCTGTGCACTCTTTGCAACATATATTTACCCAAGATTTGAGTTCTTGCGATGACTTTGCACACCTTGCAGCAGTCGCTTTACACTTCCTGCAAAGAAACCTTACACTGTTCCTCATGAGCTTACGAATCAAGACAGACTTTGTCGACGCATTCCTTGCGGACTAAATTATGGATCTGTGCACTCCTTGCATCATATTCTTATGCAAGATCTGGATTCTTGCAGACGACTGTGCACTACTTACAGCAGTCACCTTGCACTCCTTGCAAAGGAAATCTTACGTTATTTCTCTTGAGCTTTACGAGTCAAAACAGACCTTGTCAACACACTCCTTGCGGATTGTGTGCACACCTTGCATCGGATCACGAAGAAAAGCGATTTTTTAATTTTATGCAAGAATTTCAAAGCTACATACACTCGTAGCAAGATTCATTCATTCTTGAAAAGATTAACGACAACAACAGGGAAATTGTAAACAATATTCACACCATACATTGGATCAATTTTCCTCTGTTATCTTCATTCAAAATCAAGAAAATGGTTACAACTAAAATCAGAGCAACAACTACTGTTCACAAATTCCTACTTGCTCATAATTCTCGTAACCCTCCTTTAGGACGTACAAAACCTCTCTTTATACAAAAGAAAACAAACTAACTACTACCTAATTGTGGTTACATCGAGACCAGGGTTAACTCCCAAGTCATGCGTGCTCATTTTGTCTCCACGTGTGTGATCTTTCCTCTTTTGTTTTCTATCAGCTTCAGAAGATTGCAGTATCGACCAGCGTTCGAGATTCTGAATTGGTCATCAGGCCCTGAGTTGTCCTGCCATGTGTACTTGCTAACGATGCTCCTGTATCAGAAAGGGAGAGAGGGGGCATCCTTGTCTGAGGCCTCTACTACTTTTGAAGAATGTGTCTGGTCTTGTATTGATGAGGGGGGAAATCCAGGGGTTTCCAATGCAGTCTCAAATCAAGGAAACAAAATAGTTAGCAAAACCAAATTTGGAAAGAACAGTAAAAAGGAAGGAATGGTGTACCCTAGCGAAAGCATTTGCCATATTCATTGTAACAACATAACATTTTTCATTTCTGGTTATGCTTGAATGAATGGCCTCTTGAACGAGAAGGATATCGTCGATGATATTACAATGTTGGAGAAATTCTCCTTGATTATCAAAGATGATACTATTGAGGAGAGGTTTAATGCGGTTAGCTAGGATCTTGGTTAGAATTTTGTAAGAGGCATTGCACAGGGAAATAGGTCTGAAGTGGGAAAAAGAGAAAGGTCGTGTCTCCTTAGGGGTTAGGGATAGGAAGGTTGAATTTATTCCTTGTCTGATTTTGACCTTTGACTGGGCCCCTCTGATCATTCTGACGAGGTCTTTACGAATAAGATCCCAAGTAGCTTTGTAAAACAAAATTGAGAACCCGCCAGGCTTAGGGGATTTGTCAGGGTAGAGTTTCCATATAGGTATGAGAATCTCATATTCCAATATGATAGCAGTTCGGGCTTTGTTGTCCTCTGGAGAGATCAGATGAGGAATCGAATCCACCATCTCTCAGGTCACCATCTATGTTTCTTCGCCTTCTTCACTGAGTAAACATGAAAAAAATTGAGTGGCCTCTTCCACAATAACAGTCTGAGTGTCAAGGGTTTTTCCTTCACCTCCTTGAATATAGGTGACAATGTTGTGAATCTGCCTGGGCTTGGATTGCTTCTGGAAGAAATAGGTGTTACAATGCCCTGAGCGAAGCCATAAGCTTCTGGACTTGAGACACCATGCCTCTTCTTCATCTGTACGGACCAAATATAATTTTTCATAATAGTCCTTTTCTTTGTTGACAAGGTCCTGGGTTATTTCTTCATCTTCCATTTTCTTCTAGATCTAACGCTGAGAGGCTTGCAAATACTTTATGGCCATAGAAGGTTCTTTGTAATGAGTCGCCACCCAGAGTTTCAAATCACACTTTGTGGCTTTAAGTTTTGACTCCCAGACAAAGGCAGGAGATCCCCTCACTGGAGTGAACCAGGCTTTACGAATGACATCAAAGGCTGAAGGAAAGTTAAGCCAGAGGGGTTTCAAACGAAAAGGAATGGGCTCAAGTTTGGCACAGGGGCAGATAGAGAGGGAAATAGGCTGATGAAATGAGGCTGCAAAGGGGATGATGGAGGATGCTAAAGTGAAATCAACAACAAGGAACCTCAAATGGATAAGGAAGCGGTCAAGGCGAGAAACTATATGACCAGGGCTAGGGCGGCAGTTAGTCCAGGTATATTTCCCATTTTTTGGCTTTATGTTGATAAGGTCTCAATTGCTCATAAGGGTTTCCACTGTAGTCTTAAAAGGATATCGAAGGGAGGTTCCTCCCCTTTTTTCAAAGAGAGAGAAGGTTAAATTCAAATCCCCAACAATGATATAATGGGATAGGTCGGTATGTTGATCAACTTCTTCCAACAAGATCCAACAATCCCGCTTTTCCTAATATTGCATGGGGACATAGACATTGAAGACTTTGTAGTGTTGATTAGTTTGCTTGCATTATAGGTCTATATAAATCCAATGTTGAGTTTTAACAGTTTGAATCAGATCTAGCTTAGATCTTTCCCGGATGGTTCTTAATCCTCCAGAGGCTCCTCTTGACCTTATGGATATACTTTTGGTATCTTTTCTTATGTTTGAAAATATTTGGGCTTTCTACATGGAAGAGATCCTTCATCGCATTTACTTTTTTTTTATTGCCCAAACCCCTGTAGTTCAAGGAGACTATCTTCATTATTTAACATTGGAGGATTTGCAGTTACCTCTTGCTTCTGTTGATTTGCCTGGTGTGAGCTTCAATGGCCCTCTCATTGTTGTCACTGAGTAGGATGCCTCCAAGGTTGATTGGTGCCCTGTCATAGTTTCTTTGTAGGTTGGTTCTTCATGAACCTATTTATTTGATCTACGTTCGAATCTTCGCGAGATTACCTCTTCCTCACCCTAATCTTTCAGAGGAGGGTGAGAACGATTTCTAGTTAGAATCCCGGTGAAATTTCAGTTCGAGAGGGAAGGGTTAGCGAGGGAAACAAAAGGAAAATAGGGTTTCGAGGGAGGAGGACGAGCGGGGGGCGAGGAGAGGGGAGAAGAGGCTGGAAGAGGAAGGGGCTGAGAGGGAATAATTTTAGGTTCTAGAATCGAGAGAAGCTCAAAGGGATTAGAGGAAGGAGGGATAGTTGAAGAAGCAAGGGGGGATGGGGTGAAGGAAGGTTGCAGAGGGATTGAGGAAGGTGGAGCAGAGGACTCTGGAGGAGGAGGCGGAGTTGAACCCATTAGTCTTGGGCATCCAGAGTGTCGATTCGTTCCAAATTTCTTTTGAACAGTTTTCCATCACTCCTCCTTGTTTTCTGCGATTTCAACTGCTTGAACTTTGGGGCGGTTTTTTGCAAAGTTGCCATATTCATGGCACTGCTTACATTTGAAAGGATGCTCTTCGTAATCCAGTTGTTGAATGTGTGACCACCCATCCACAGTTATTTTGATAGCCTCGGGGAGTCCTCTCTCTAGATCTACTTCAACAGAGATCCTTACAACAGCATACATGTTATCCTTTGGTTCAATTCGATCCACGTATCTTCCCAAAGAGTTTCTGATTCTATGAGCAGATTCATCGTCCCAACAATGGAGAGGCAGGTGAGGAACTCGTTGTCGAGCGAATTATATGATAGTAATTGCGACATAAATTATCAATCCGGGAGATTCGTAAACTTACGAGGTGTAAGCACAGGAAATGCAGGGCTAAAGTGAACTAGCCTAATCTAGCATTCAAAAGGAAATCACTCATGACTGAAAT
>ML824629.1:0-21807 GCA_009831015.1 Picea engelmannii | reverse complement strand
TGGTGGCCACCCACCTTTTCCGACTGGCTCAAATTAGTTTTCTGGCAATTTTGGCAATTTACTATTTTTAGCAGGTTTAACTTCCGGGGCCATTTTGAGGGCCTAAATGAAGGTTTTTTTAGATCGAGGTGCTCAATGATAGTTGAAGGCATGATTGTGCCCCCAAAATGAATCTCCTCGACGATACCTTTCCAACGAGCTATCACACGCCTAAAACGGAGTTCGTATGCAAAAGTTACGACCCCGGGAAGTTGATGTACTAACTTACCCAAACGGGGCCCACATGACTTTTGGCGCTTCATCTCCTAGGGTTAGGTTTTTGGATGTCTATGACTTTTGGCATTCTCGTCTATTGTAAAAAGGCCTCCAGAGCCTCATTGTAATCATCTTCTCACGAATGCGAGTAGCAGCCACATCTCTTCTCAGAGATAAGCTACCAGCGCCCTAGCTAGTTTATTTACATTCTGTCTGTAAACATTTTTCAGTCATTTGTTGTTAATGAAATGAAGTCTTATTTCCGATGCATCTCTGCGTTTATGTGTATTGTTGTATTTCATTGTGTTCCTACATAAATCCGGATCATAATTGCAGCTTGACACGACTAAACATAATTGTTTCTGCTCATGCGTCCATCACATTGTCCAACCCAAAAACACCAAGGCAAGATCACTCTTGCCTCCCCACTACTATTGTCATCATCCAACTTTGTTAAGAAGTTATTTTGCAACGTCCAAGTATTGTACAAATGAATCACTGCACATTTAGAATCGAGCTCGTTCGCCATGTTGTTGTGCACTAACTCATCCAAGTGTTGAACTAGTTGGATGGTCTGTCCAACCGTCTTATTCACTTGAATGAAGGAACACCTCCATGTTAAAATTGGTCCCTTTTGTCTGCAACTTGACTCATCCATACAATGTCTCACTAAAGCAACTCCCTTGTCCCATCGTGCTGCATCGTCACTTCCAAAATGAAGACTTCTTCTATCTTCCTAACTTCATCATCTACTTTAGATGTGAAGGCTTTTGTCACTTCCTCCCATTTTCGCACCTAACTCATCCCACATCCATGCTATGCGGAAATTCAAGGGAATCACTGCATGCCTACCACCCATGCGACCAACCAAATCCCCTCTCTTCAATCATCCCACAAACTATAGGATACACAGGGCTGCCTCATCATTACTACAACCATGCCCTCCATGGCACCATGGTTCGCTGACAAGTATGCCCAAGTCTAGTGGGAGCTTGGCTTCATTGGCCAATCTCCCATCCTCTTTGTCACCTATCTATGAAATGCCCCAAGTGCACAAGTCTCTCACATCCAACAATCATCATTGTGCTACCACTTCATTTATGTTGCATTTCAACCTATCTGTGCCATCCTCTAATCTATATAAGTCAACAATCGCCCAAACATGTGTCTCAACGTGACATTGTCCAAAGGGATCCAAGGAAAACAAGTCATCACAACTCATGTTTGTCTCTTGGAACGAACCAACTTGTTTCTACCCAAGTCATTTCATCCTTTGGATGTCCGTTGTGATGATCAAGTCATCACATGACGACTCAATAAATTGGTTGAGGCACCCATGCTCCAAGGCACCTCACCCATCCACTCAAACAAAGAAGGCATCTCAGTGTCTTCTTCATTGTAGCGAACCCTCCAACATGCCTCATAAAAGAGTTAGGAAACAATCTAACTCATCCCCATATCTGTAACCAAATCTGCCTAAGTCCACCTCTAAACTCATCCAAGCATGTCGCTCCAAGTCCTCATTCACATCACCAGCACTAAGGTGTTCCAAACTGTTATGTGACTCCAATGAAGGTCGCAACACGTGGAACTTCCCCAAGCTTATGGTGGAAACAAGTCATACTTGTATTCAACCAAGTCTTCCCATCTCCCTCCAAAGAACCCATTGCAACAACTAAGATTCTGCAAAGAACTCAAAACGATCATGCTTGTTCATGGCATCTCCAACAACCCCATGGTTCAAGTATCCATGTTGTCACATGTATGTAACTCAACCCAAACCACCAAGTCTGATTGCGAAACAAATCTCCTTGCTATGGCTCAAGAGTAAGTTCATCCTCATAAAAATATGGCTAAGTAAAAAACAATGATGTGTCCAAGTCACCACACTCCAACCAAACTCTCTGTCCAAATCTCAGTTTTCTTCATCACCAAGGCACCAAGCTCCACGACACACTTTGTCACATCAACCTACCACTGCAACCCAAGGACTATAACAACATGACCCAACATATATGTATGGTGAAGCCCAACATAGACACGTCTTGGCAAAGTGCATCCAAATTGTTCACATCAAGTCTTCAACTCAACTCTATGATATACAAAATCCCATCTAAGTCACTTTCTCCATGCAACAGACCAAACCCATCTTCATTGCCCTGCCATCTTCACGCCCTGACTACTTCTGCATCATGACACCATGAACACACCACCCAACTGCTAAGTTAATGTTGCTAACTGGCTTGCGTAAATCTTCGAAGAGTCACCTCATTCAAAAGTTGCAATCGATGCCCACAACCCAACTGACTCAACTGTTGTTCACGGTGATACATGACACAAAGGTGTCATGGTGAAAACGTGCCCAACCAACTACCTTGCAACTTAGACTGCGCTTTGATACCAACTGTCACGACGGTGGAGAACTTGGGCGAATGGCGAAAACATCCACCTTTCTCAATAGCGTGGGGCTTCACAGATTTTCAACTTGGCGGCAAGGCCACTCTGGTCTACTTGACTTGTACTACGCCTAACACTTAGAATCTTTACCAAGTTTTGTTATGATAAAACATTCAACACTTATGATAACACATTCATATGCAAGAACGACCACAAGTAACACATACAAACACATGTAAACAACAAGATATGTAAATCAGACGAGCGACAAAACTAGCTTAACACCCGTAGAACAATTTTACAATGAACTGTTTTATAATAAATAAGTGTGTCGGGTGTTGACTACATTTTTGGTCAACAGTTTCTAGCCGACAAAGTATTGTCAGGTTGCCCCTCAAATCAAAATGTTTGTGCAAATTTTCCTCCACTTTTATGCTAAAGATTTGCACAATGTTCTTGGAGAATTTTTCGTGGCACTTGACTTATTGCTAAGCATGACCTTTTATTTCACTCCTCACATTCTTAAAATTCCTCATGTTTACACCCTTGATTCACACATTGATACATTATGTTGTTGAAATATTGTAACTTCGAAGAATATTCTACTTATATTTGAGTTATTATCTTATAGGTCAAATCCCCTTTTGTGGATTCATCATGTTGGGTCTTGTATAAGACCAAATCCCCTTTTGTGGATTGGTCAAACCATATTTATATGGTGGTATCTGAGAAGTTGGCTCCTAGGGTTTATTAAAGTGGTTTTAACCACTATTAAAAGAAGTCAGCCCTGCTTGGTGAAGAGACGTAGCCCTAGTGCCCCTCAACTAGTATAAATAAGAGAGGATGGTGCCTCATTCACTCACGCACACTCACTATTATTGCACATCTTATGAAGGTAGTTGCAGTTGCAAGAAAAATGAGAGAGAGGTGCATGCTCAGTCCTAGTCTTTTCTTGGTGGTTTTGGTTTTTAGTCTTGGCATTGTATTGGCAATCTATTATTGATGAATTTTTTGCTGGGTTTTCTTCCCCATGAGGGTTTCCTAGGATAAAATGTTGTGTACCTTGTGATTGTGTTTTTTTCAGTGATCCTGCTTCTTATGTTATGCTCTAGTAAATTGAAAAGAACTTAATAACAGCTCTAACTTTAACATATGTTTCAAGCCTTATGCATCACCCTTATTATCATATATCACATTACCATACATACCCTTTGAATAAAGAGAAAGTGGATAAACTTTTGGAAGCCAACTGAAGCCATATCATATTATACCAAATATCTAAATTCTTCTTTCTTTCCTAAATGATCCACTTTTTAAAAAAATTATTTCATGCCTCTCTATTCAACTATAACTTTATTTCATAAAAGTATTTCCATGCTAATTCATGTTATGACCTTAACTTTATTCAAAAGAAAATATATCACTATTTTTTCCATGATCCTTTTCCCATGGCATATTTATTTTTATTATACATGCCGTGAACAGTGTATATAGCAATCGATTTTATGTTGAACAACTATTACTATGATCGTTGACCATAAATTTTTGCATTTCTGCAAAGTTTTACATTAGACAAATCATTATATTTTTTTTCTTGAAATATTAAATAATATTTATTTATTTTGGCATTGGTCCATTCACTTCATCTCTTATTCTAGCATAGGCGATGTTGTGCTCATTACCCGCGGTGTGATGGGATTGGATATCCACTGAGTCGACAAGTGGTGTGAATCACGATGTTCTGGATGATCAATTAGACAACTGCATCATACCTGGATGATTGTTGATGATGTGGTTACTGTAGGACAACTTACATCTATGATGTGTGACTGCAGATCTGTGTTGTAGCAACGACGAATACAAAACTTTGTGTCATCTACGTGCAACACGCAGAAGATACCCAGAGGGAATTATTTCTTCAACAATATGAGAGCATTGCTTGCAAATCTGAAGCAAAACATTGCCTTCAGTGGATATGACTACAAGACGTCACATGCAGGAAGCGAGGGATCACCCACTTCATACAGTGCACAACATGCAAACAATCAATCTCTCAATCTAATTTCACTGCTTGCCTTTCTAACCTGGTTTGCTCTCTATAACTCCTAAGAGTTGCATAAAAATTCCAAGTATTTGATCTAAGAAAGTAATTCTAAAGTATTTTCTCCAAAATAGTAAGAGATTGTATATCACTTGTACAACGCAATCATGGTCCCAATGGACGTGGCTTTTGGTAACACAACCTGTAATAACTTCCTGCTTATAAATTTTTTGAGTGAAGATATAAAACAATTATATATTAAATACTTTGTAATAAAATAGTAACGACCTGTATCCTTGTTATCCCCTGGGGCCAAGTAGGGAGTCAAGCTAGTATTGTGTTGAATGATTTTTATTTTTTTTCGAAGTTTAACATAGAAAGCAGTGAGTAATAACTTTTATATTATTATAAATCTTGTTTATAAATTATTTATATATTATGGGCAGAAGTTTTGAGCTCTTTATCGCTTGCCTCTGGATCAATGCAACGTTTTTAGCAAATATACGAAACTTTGATGGTTATGCACTGAAACCTACATAATGTTCACTCTCTTGGTTTGTGAGGAAGATTAATATATCCTTCCACCAAACCTACCAGCTATAAGACTCCTAGATGTGACTTTTTACTCCTTTATGGGTTTACCTTCAATATTAGCTCCTTTTGAGGACATTTGCCTTGGATAAATGCCTGTGAGAAGCCCTGCACATAACTATTGTTTGATTGCTCTATCACGTCCCAGAAACTTTGCACATAATTATTGATTGATTGTCGCAAAGCTTGACAAGCTTTTGCAGAATTTGGACACCTATCAATGCATGATTGCAATATTTCACAATGTAAGTTACTCCATTCTACAAAATGAATATAAACACCGGTGCTTATTCCAACCAGTGAAAAACCAACATGAAGTAACTCACATTTCCATTCAGTGAAAAAACATCAACTCAGTCCTTACATTTTTAGAACATGTAGTGCGAGGGGAAATTTAGGAAGCAAGCATATGTACATGAATTCCAAAATGAGTTAAATAATACAAAGTATTCTCATATCATGCCCGTTGATAATCTAAATATGTAAACTCAAATGATTTAGTTTACATGGATCCAAATAATTCAATGCTTTCCCCTTGTTGAGACCACTTTGGAATCTCTAAATATTGCAATAACGCATTGGGATGGACACTCAGAGACTGCTACAATGGACCCACACGTCCTTTCTCTATGAATGGATTGCATGTGCTCCACAGCTGTGCATGTCCTTGGGTTTTGGTAGTGTTGTTTTAGTAGTTGGAAATTGGTTTTAAGCGTTCAAACAATGAAGCTTATAAATAGTTGTTAAATCTTTGCTCTCCAACTAATCTCTGGAAAGATATGGTAAATTTGTGTTGTCCTCTGTTAGGAAACTGTGTGTTGCTAGACACATGTTCAATATATATTCAATGTGTATAGAGAGCGATGAATTTGTTGCAGTAATTTTGCTTCATAAAATTTCATGAGTTGTATTCAAAGTTTGTTTAATGCACATGTAACACCCACATGGTTTAATATGCAACAACATCATCATGTTACATGCCTTCTTAAATGAATGTATCAATGTGCAATCCGTATAAAGCATCTACCAGTAGTTATATAGTTATAAGAAATGTGCCACAAGTTCAAAAAGTATGGATGAATTTGGGATATTTAAACATAGAAACCAGATACTATGGGGTTTATGTCTTTTTTAATTAAAATGTTCTTGTGAAATTTTCACCTAAACCCACGAAATATCTTGTTGATTCAAAGTTAGTGCATGCACTAGATAAGAGATGTTGCGATGATATTGATGTCGCCTTATATTTAGGGCAACTATTTAATATGGTTGTGTGTCAACTTGTTGCACATATCTGTCATCGTTACAAGACAACTAAGAAACAATGTGATGGATTCGATCATGACCTGTACAACCGCATCGTACCTGACTCAAAACAATAGCAACCTTATCGATCGAGATCATTGTTGGTTACTGCAGTATAGCTTATGCAAGATTGTCACCAATATTTCAAAATACCACGCAACCACGGTAGGTAATGCAACCATGCTGCCTTGTTATCATGGTATTGTAACACCCTGTTTCACCTAGTTTGTAATATAACTATATTGGCCAAGGAACTATGGCAAACCTAAAAGTGTGAATGTTTGATTTTGTGGACCTTTGTACAAAAGGTCGATGAATGTAAATTATGTTATTTTAATAGAAAATGGTTACGTTTTGCATGACTGCTAAAAGAGAAAATGTGCTAAGAGAAAACCACGAATGCTATGAAAGGTGGTGGAGGGGCCTCAGAATGGTTGCGCTAACCTCCACCAAACTAGTACCGTGGTGGAATTAATTGCTCAGATTAGAATAACCCTATGACCCATAAATGAATTTACAGTTGGGCTGGTAGGTGGGAAGGCCTCCTTAAGAGTTGATGAGGGGATGGGGTAGACCTCTCATCCGTAAGGCTTCAAGACCTGACCATGAACTGGGAATTCGGGCCACACGTAAGCTTGTTGAGGAAGGCAAGAAGGGAAGTGTGGTGGGCGAAGGAAGACCTACGTAAAAATGCAAAGACGAGAGTGAAAACTCTCGGGTATGAGGAAGGATTGAAAGAGGAATAGTGAGTTCTGATCATAGAAAATAGAGATTGAGCCAGGAGAAGGAGAGTAACCTTCGTCCTTATATATTTATGTATTGGGAGAAGGAGGGTGACCTTCGTCCCTAACTTCTATTGAGTTGGAAGTAAGAGATTAAATCTCAAATAATAGTGGCTTAAGCTGAGGGGTGGCCAGTGATAAATCCATTGGGATTGATTGAACCTATGGTTGAGTGGAAACGAGCACCCTTTTTAGCAGTCGCATCACGCTCTATGGTTCTGATAAGTGTTTTCCTGCCTTACGTTTTGAATTGTAAATAATGGATGCATGCAAGTATTTACATGTCTATAAAGGGTTCTTTCTCTGTATTAAATGATTAAGTTATGAGTATGCGTTTGTTCATTTGAGAACCTATATTTCTGCTTGAGTTTCCATACATCTCAGTTTAATCACTCGAATGCGCTTTCCCCAGGAATTTACATCACCCTTCTGGAGTTGAAGCAAACCTCTGGGCATAGCTACCATTTTGGTAACCTCACAAGTTACTTTGCCTTGATTCAGAGATTAAAGCTCTACGAGTTGGGAAGGTGTTCCCTTCAAACCAGTAGTCTAGGAGACTCTGAACTTTCGCGTATTCCCTTAACCAAAAACCCGACTAAGAGCGGGGATTACAGCCCAAGAGTTATATGTAGATCCACGCGACCTGGGTCTAGAAACCTTGGAGCTCGAGGCTCCAAGATGTCCAACTGCACGATAGTTAAGTTGAATCCCGCAATTGCTATGAACCGTCAATCTATGAATGGAGATCAAGGGTGGGGGATCATTGCGGAGCGCGAAGGTGCAAATAGAGGATGTGCTAGTTCATGGCCCGCAATTCACCCTTGTCGTTGATCTCAACGGGCTGGAAGATAAATGATCCCGATTATACTATAATTGAGCGAGCACCTTCTAGATTGTGGAGGTCGAACTCTCTGGTAAAGAGCCTGCATGTTGGGGCCCCACGATTTCTGTCAACTGTCGATCGCCATTGACCTTCGATCTGAGGTTGATGCGGTCCCCAAAATGCAAGGAGCGTGTGGGACGAAGAAACCTTCAAGGAGATCAAGCTCAGAAGAGATAGCGCTTTCAGGAGCACAGACAAAATCCAGGAGACAGGCATGTAGGAGGAGCAAAGGTTGAACCCTTTGAGTACTTAGAAAACCTTCTAAGTCGATGTAAGTTAGAAGCTCAGGAGGAGGAGTGACAGTGGTCGTTGGATCACATCATAGAGGATCGACAACCATTTGATTTAAGCAAGGTGCATGAACTTGAGCACTTTGCACACGCAGAAGAAGAGAACTTACCAAAGTTTCAAAGTCCCGAAGTAGTTTGCGAACGTCCATCATCCCGAGGGACAAGTGGCGATGAATCGTGGGCTTTGGAGAAATCTGTTCGAGGGTTTTCAGTTAAAAAATGAGATTCCCAAACTCCAAAGACCCAAAGTGAATCTGGACCGTCAGATCTAGAGGGATATGGGGCGACAAATCGCAGATTCTAGAGAAATCTGTTCGAGAGAAGGTAAAGTTTGAGACTCGAGATTTTTGAAGCTCGGAAAGCTGAAAATCCGAAGTAAATCTCAACCGTCCGATCAGCCGGAGTGAATCTGAATCATCAGATCGTCCGAAGTAAATCTCAGACATCGAATCACCCGAAGTGAATCTGAGTCGTCAGATATCGTGAGTTTAGAAGGAGGCAAGTTTGAGACTTGATATTTCCGAAGCCCGGAGAGCCAAAAATTCGAAGTAAATCTCAACCGTCCGATCAACCGGAGTGAATCTGAATCGTTAGATCATCCGCAGTAAATATCAGGTGTCGGATCACCCGAAGTGAATCTGAGTCGTCGAAGTTCAACAGAGACATGGCATGAATCTGTGGACTTCAGGTAAAGTCTTGAAGTAACTCATAGCCGTCGGATTAAGAGGGGACGTGGCATGAATCTATGGACTCCGGATAAAGTCCCGAAGCAATCCTCGATCATTAGATCCATAGGACAGGTGGAAAAAATCTGTGGACTCTAGTTAAAGACCCAAAGAAATCCTTGTTCGTCAGATCAAGTGGACACGCGTTAGTGGATTATAGCCTTCGGATAAAATCCATTGGGAAAAAGGGTGAAGTTTGAGATTTGAGATCTCCGAAGTCCGAAGAAGATCTCGACCGTTGATTTAGTTAAAAGGTCAACCACCCGAAGTAGAAGCAGGGTCATTGATTTAGGAGGACAAGTGTCCACAGATTGTCAACTCCGGAAGATTAATGTACGAAAGAAAGCAGGGTTTGAGATTTGAAAAGTCTGAAGTCCGGAATCATGAAGGAGATCACATTCGTTGATTTAGGAGGGGTAGATCTAGTCCCTGGATTCGAAAAGGGAAGATCTGACCATTAGTTCATATAGTACCACCAAGATCGGGATATCGACGGTCCTGTAGCATTGCGAGGATTGGAGGTGTGCGAGCTTTAAAAAGTTGACGGCGGGTCACAATCCAAACCCTGGTTTTGGAGAAAGGACACGTGGAGGCTCAAAAAGAATTGCAGGCCAAAAAGTAGTTTGGTTTCAAACTACCTTTGGACGCGCCCACAATTGTGTGTTTGCGTGAGGTCATCGCCCAAGGTCACATCCGAGGAGGGGCCAAAAGAAAAGGGGTTAATGCCAACTCCGAGACTTCGTTGAAGCGCGAAGGAGAATGTCACGGGTATCATAAGACCTGGACCTGAAGAAGGAAAGGTGTGTGTTTGATTAAGAAGTGAGACTATCATGTTCTCAAAGTCTTGTTTGACTTGAGAATCATAGAACCTTAATCGGAAGGCCGGGCTGAGTCCCAAACTTCCCAAATTAGGAATCGTAGAGGGAAAGGATCTGTTCGTGTAAGGAGAATATTTTTTTATTTTTTTTCACCTCATCATGGGTGTGTTACAAATTGGTATCAGAGCATGGTTACAACATTTGGCCTGCTTGGGATTATGGACGAGTCACTTAAAAACTCTATTTGGAGTACTTTTGAAAGAGTGACACTCTACCTTACCTCTTTCTTAAAAAGTATGGTTAAAATGTTATTAAAGAAAAGAATGAAACTTTCTACTATGTGTGCATTTAAGAAATTGAACCATGTATTGTTCATGAAC
This sequence comes from Picea engelmannii, assembly GCA_009831015.1. Classification (NCBI taxonomy): domain Eukaryota; kingdom Viridiplantae; phylum Streptophyta; class Pinopsida; order Pinales; family Pinaceae; genus Picea; species Picea engelmannii. Next base: position 11,340 of record ML824629.1, on the reverse strand, counting down.
TAATACATTGTTAGCTAACAACAAGTGTTTTTGTCAACACTCGAGCAGTCAGTAAATCACGAGAAAATTTCAAGACTAAAGTATGGTGACGTGTCGTGAAGTGGGGGGTGGCTCCCACTATAGAGACGAAGAATTTGATGAAAGGAGGGCAGTGGAAACCCCTCCAGATCTGGATGAAGTTGTAAGGAGCCTCAGGGCCAAATTACAGAGTTGTAGGGCTCACAATGAGAGATTGATAAAGGAGCAAGAAAAACAAACATAAATTAGCACAGTCTTGCTGTAGAGTTGTCCGACATACAGAGGCAACTACAACATGAACCTGCAACCAATCAAGTGGATCGACGACATAAGAAGAGAAATCAAAGTCCACCTAAGATTCGAAAACACAACTTCATAAGTGACCACACTGGGAAAAGCCCCTTGAAGAAGGCCCAACCTGTAGGCAGGGGACACTCATCGGTAGAGTCCTCTGGAAGGGAAGCTGGCAAATCCGAAGGATCTTCTAGTAGCAAAGCAAGCTCGCATTCTCAAAGGAAAGGAAAGAAACAGAAGCGTTCCAAAAATCATGATCCTGGAGAATTCAAAAAAGCCAAACCACCCTCTTTCGATGGAGATTAGGAAGGGAGAAGAGGCTAAAGTTTGGCTGCTTGGTTTAAAGAAGTACTTCAGAGTCCATGACTACTCTGAAAACTTGAAGGCTTGAATAACCATCTTTAACCTGAATGGAAAGGCTTCCATTTGGTGGGAAGACCTTAGAAATATGAAAGGAGTCCATGAGAAGGACTTTTCATGGAAACTGTTTGAGAAATACTTCAGGAAGTAGTATCTGTCAGAGAAATACACGGATAGGAAGACTAAGGAATTCTATGAACTCAGGTGGGGGCAACTCACCATAGATGAATTTGTCAATAATTTCCTTAAACTACTGAGGTATGTACCCTACATAAAAGATGAAAAAGTAAAAATGCAGTGGTTCATTAGTGGGTTACCTCAAACCTACTGGGATAGGATTGAGTTCGACGAACCAAAGACCTTAGAAGAAACTATCCGGAAGGAGAGGTATTGTTATGAACAGTTTGGGAGTAAGACAAGACCTCACGAGGACTGAAAGAAGAAGAGTATTTTAGGATTCCAGAAGAAGGGGTTTAAACCCTCAAGATTTAAGAACTACGGAAAAGATTCTAGAAGGAGCCTTCCTACTAGAAGTGTATATCAACAAACTTTCCCCTCTCAAAGTGGAAATAAACATTTTAAGACAGTCCCGGAAAATACCGATAACCTAAAGAAGGAACCCTTGAAATGTTGGGGTTGTGGAGAAGATTATCGATTGAGGGACTGCCCACACAGACAACAAAATAGTAAGAGAGTCTACAATATCCAAGAATCTACCACCATCAATGATGTGGCTAAGAGCATGCCATGAATCTATGCAACCTTGGACAATAATCAAGCCAACCACCAAACTTCAGTAGTGGAGCTGGAAGGTATGATCGCCAACCATCTAGTTTCTATTTTAATTGACCTATGTTCTAATTTGAGTTATGTGGCCCCTCAGACTGTTGATAAGTGTAAATTGCAACCAATTAGACATGCTAAACCATGGTTGGTGCAATTAGCCACTGGGACCAAAATAAAAGTGGCAGAGGTCATACCAACCTGTCAATTCATCATGGGTGGATTGCCCACCCGAACAACCCTTAACATACTTCCCCTGGGATCTTATGACTTGTTGATTGGTATGGATTGGTTGGCTACTTATAAAAATAAATTGGACTATTATCATAAAACCTTAGAATGTGTAAATGAAGAAGGGAGAAGAACGACCCTCCAAGGGATTCAGAAGCCTGTCTCAGTGAGACAAATATCAGCCCCTCAAATGAAAAAGTATTGCAGAAAGGGATGTTCCTTACATTCCATACAGGTATTGGAATCTGTTGAGAATGAAAAACCAAACCTAGAGGACCATCCCATATTAAGAGAATACAAGGACGTATTCCCATAAGAGGTACTAGGTCTACCTCTGAGAAGGAATATCAACTTCTCGATAGAGCTTACACCAGAAGTGGTACCATCATCTAGAACGCCATATAGAATGAACACACCAGAGCTGGTTGAGCTCAAGCTACAACTAAAGGAGATGATGGACAAAGGCTACATCCGACCCAGTGTATCTTCGTGGGGAGCACCCGTCTTGTTTGTGAAAAAGAAAGATGGCACACTCCGACTGTGCATAGATTACAAACAACTCAATAAGACAACCATAAAGAACAAGTACCCCTTACCAAGAATCGATGACTTGTTCGACCAATTCAGAGGTGCTTCCATCTTCTCAAAGATCGACTTAAGGTCTGGCCACCATCAAGTTCGGATTAAGGATGAAGACATCCACAAAACAACCTTTAGGATGAGGTATGGTCACTATGAATACGTAGTGGTGCCATTTGGGTTAACCAATGCCCCCACCACTTTTATGTGCTTGATGAATAATGTACTTAGCAAATTCTTGGACATATTTCTATTGGTTTTCATTGATGATATCCTAATCTACTCCAAGAACAAGGAAGAGCACGAAGAACATCTTAGACTCATACTTCAAGTACTAAGAGAGCATCAGCTCTACGTTAAGTTTAGCAAGTGTGATTTCTTTCAGAAGCAAGTCCAATACTTAGGCCATGTCATATCTAAGGAAGGGGTGGCAGTAGACCCCGACAAGATCAGATCTATTATGGATTGGCCTACCCCAAAGGATGTATCTGATATTAGATCCTTCATGGGCTTAGCAGGATACTATAGAAGGTTCATAAAAGGGTTTTCAAGATTGGTTGTCCAATCATTGCTCTTCAGAAAAAGGAGATTAAATTCATTTAGACATCAAAATGTGAAGAAAGATTTCAGGAACTAAAATACCTCTTGACCCATGCACCCATGCTAAAGATTGCAGACCTGGATAATGATTTCCTTGTGTGTACAGATACCTACAAGGAAGGACTCAGAGGAGTCCTTATGCAAGAGGAACGTGTAATTTGCTACACGTCCAGGAAATTAAACGAGCATGAGATCTATTATGTGACCCATGACCTAGAGTTGGTTGCCATAGTACATGCTTTAAAAATGTGGAGGCCCTACCTCCTGGCTAGGATATTTGTGCTTATGACAAACCATTGTGGATTGAGACACATGTTTGATCAACCAAAACTCAATGCGAGGCAAGCTAGGTGGATGGCTCTCCTAAGTGAATTCGATTTCGAAATCAAACACATAAAAGGAAAGGAAAATAGGGTGGTCGATGCCCTTAGCAGAAGTATAAAAATGATTCATCTAGCAACAGTAAGCACCTGTGAAATAGATGTCAGGGAAAGAGACAGATGTATTCTTCAAGACCCTGACTTCATACCTAAGGAAAGAACCTATAGGTCTAAAGTATGAAGGCTACCAGATGCTCATGGAAGGGCTGTTGACTTACAAAAATAGATTGTATATTCCAAACTGTGACAACTTGAAGAGGTTCATAATGGATGAACTACATAAGAGACCATATATTGGTCACCCGGGATACCATAAAATGATCACGGCCACTAGGAAACATTTCTATTGGTCTGGATTGAAGAAATACATAGCTAACTATTTAGCTAAGTGCCTAGAATGCCAACAAGTTAAGGCAGAACATCGACATCCAGCAGGATTGTTACAGCCCCTACTGATCCCATAATGGAAATGGGAAACCATCTCTATGGATTTCATCACTAGATTACCTAGGTCGACCAAGCAAAATGATGCCATCATGGTCGTGGTGGACAAACTGAGCAAGTCTGCTCATTTCATCCCTGTCAAGTCAACTTGCAAGGCAATAGATATTGCCAACATCTTCATGAAGGAGATATTTAGACTGCATGGCATGCCCAATGAAATTATATCTAACAGAGATACCAAATTTACTTCAAACTTTTGGAAATCCCTAATAATTGGTTTTGAGACTAAATTGTTGTTCAGCACAGCCTATCACCCTCAAACTAATGGACAGACAGAAAGAGTGAACCAAATAGTAGAAGACATGCTAAGGATGCATGTAATGCATCAACCTAAGAAGTGGGAAGACTACCTACCATTGGTAGAGTTTGCCTACAACAATGGTTATCGAGAATCCTTGAAGATGAGCCCTTTTGAAGCCCTCTATGGTAGACAGTGCAAGATTCCAATCAGCTGGAGTAACCTAGTGGACAGAATTACAATCGGACCCGACATGCTGAAAGAAATGGAACAACAAGTGGTTCAGATAAGACAAAATCTGAAGATTTCTTAGGATAGACATAAAAGTTACACTGACAAAAAGAGAACTCCAGAGAGTTCAAGACCGGAGACCATGTCTATCTCATAGTTAGACCCGGGAAGAGTTCCATGAGAATGGGAGCCTGTGCCAAATTGGCACCTCGACATTGTGGACCCTTTGAAGTATTAGATAGAGTGGGACATGTAGCCTATAGGCTAGCACTTCCCCCCACTGTAAAGGCACATAATGTTTTTCATGTTTCATTATTGAAGAAATATGTACATGATGTTAATCATATAATTGATTGGTTTGTGATCCAGGTGGAGACAGAGGGAGAATTCCTGCTAGAACCCCAATGCATATTAGATAGGAAGGAAACCTCACTCCAGAACTGAACCATTGCACAGGTCACGGTGCAGTGGAAACACTCTCGCCTAGATGAGGCTATGTGGGAAATGGAGGATGCCATGAGACAAACATATCCGATTTTGTTTACTCCTATACATACATGACATGTTGACATATAGAATATCGAGGACGATGTTACTTTAAGGGGAAGGGAATTATAACACCCTGTTTCCCCCAATCTGTAAATATAACTATATTGGCCAAGGAACTATGGCAAACCTAAAAGTGTGAATGTTTGATTTTATGGACTTTTGTACAAAAGGTCGATGAATGTAAATTATATTATTTTAATAGAAAATGGTTATCTGCTGCATGACTGCTGAAAGAGGGAATGTGTTAAGAGAAAACCACGAATGCTATGAAAGGTGGTGGAGGGGACCCATAATGGTTGCGGTAACCTCCACCAAACCAGTACCATGCTGGAATTAATTGCTCAGATCAGAACAACCCTATGAGCCATAAATGAATTTGCAGTCGGGTTGCTAGGTGGGAAGGCCTCCTCAAGAGTTAATGAGGGGATGGGGCAAACCTCCCATCTGTAAGGCTTCCAGACCTGACCACAGACTGGGAATTCGGGCCACACACAAGCTTGTTGAGGAAGGCAAGAAGGGAAGTGTGGTGGGCGGAGGAAGACCTGCGGAAAAACGTTGAGACGAGAGCGAAAAATATCGGGTTCGAGGAAGGATTGAAAGAGGAACAGTGAGTTTTGATCACAGAAAATAGAGATTGAGCCAGCATAAGGAGAGTAACCTTCATCCTTATCTATTTTTGTATTGGGAGAAGGAGGGTGACCTTCGTCCCTAACTTTCATTGAGCTCGAAGTAAGAGATTAAATCTCAAAGCATCGTGGCTTAAGCTCGGGGGTGGCCAATGATAAATCCATTAGGAGTGACTGAGCCTATGGTTGGGTGGAAACGAGTACCCCTTTCAACAGTCGCTTCAGGCTCTATGGCTCTGATAAGTGTTTTCCTGCCTTATGTTTTGAATTGTAAATAATGGATGCATGCGAGTATTTACATGTCTATAAAGGGTTCTTTCTCTGTATTAAATGATTAAGTTATGAGTATGCGTTTGTTCCTTTGAGAACCTAAATTTATGCTTGATTTTCCATAGGTCCCAGTTTAATCACTCGAAGGTGCTTTCCCCAAGAATTTACATCACCATTCCGGAGTCAGCGCAAACCTCTGGGTGTAGCTACCATTTTGGTAACCTCGCAAGTTACTTTTCCTTGATTCAGATCTTAAAGCTCTGCGAGTTGGGAAGGTGTTCCCTTCAGACCAATAGTCTAGGAGACTCTGAACTTGCACCTATTCCCTTAACCAAAAACCTGACTAAGAGCGGGGATTACAGCCCAAGAGTTATACGAAGATCCACGCGACCTAGGTCTAGCTGGAGGCTCCGAGATGTCAAATTGCATGATAGTCAAGTTGAATCCCGCAATTGCTATGAACCGTCGATCTATGAATGAAGATCGAGGGTGGGGGATCACTGCGGAGCGCAAAGGTGAAAATAGCGGACACACTAGTTCGCGGCTCGCAATTCACCCTTGTCGTTGATCTCGACGGGCTGGAATATCAACGATCCCAGTTAGACTAGAATCGAGCGAGCACCTTCCAGATTACAGAGGTCGAACTCTCTGGTAAAGAGATCGCATGTTGGGGCCCCGCAATTTCTGTGAACCGTCAATCGTCATTGACCTTCAATCTGAGTTTGACGCGGTCTCTGAAATGCAAGGAGTGCGTTGGATGGAGAAACCTTTAATGAGATCAAGCTCATAAGAGATAACGCTTTCAGGAGCGTAGAGGAAATCCAGGAGACGGGCCCGTAGGAGGAGCAAAGGTCGAACCCTTTGAGTACTTAGAAAACCTTCTAAGTCGGAGTAAGTCAGAAGCTCAGAAGGAGGAGCGATAATGGTCATTGGATCACATCGCAGAGGATCAATAACCGTTTGATCTAAGCAAGGTGCACAAACTATAACACTTTGCACATGCAGGAGAAGAGAACTTACCAAAGTTTCGAAGTCCCGAAGTAGTTTGGGACCATCCATCGTCAACAGGGACACGTGGTGATGGATCGTGGGCTATGGAGAAATTTGTTCGAGGGTTTTTAGTTAAAAATTGAGATTCCCGAACTCCAAAGACCCGAAGTGAATCTAGACCATTAGATCCAGAGGGACTCGTGGTGACAAATCACAGATTTTGGAGAAATCTGTTCGAGAGAAGGTAAAGTTTGAGACTCGAAAATCTAAAGTAAATCTCAATTGTCCGATCAGCTGGAGTGAATCTGAATCGTTGGATCGTCTGAAGTAAATCTCAGACGTCAGATCACCCAAAGTGAATCTGAGCCGTCAGATACCATGAGTTCAGGAGGCAAGTTTGAGACTCGAGATTTTCGAAGCCCGGAGAGCCGAAAATCTGAAGTAAATCTCAACCGTCCGATCAGTCGTAGTGAATTTGAATCGTTAGATCGTCCGAAGTAAATATCAGGCATCGGATCACTCGAAGTGAATCTGAGCCGTCAGAGTTCAGTAGAGACGTGGCGTGAATCTGTGGACTCCAGGTAAAGTCCCGAAGTAACTCATAGCCGTCAGATTAAGAGGGGACGTGGCGTGAATCTGTGGACTCCAGATAAAGTCCCGAAACAATCCTCGATCATCAGATCCAGAGGACAGGTGGCACAAATCTGTGGACTCTAGGTAAAGACCTGAAGAAATCCTTGATTGTCAGATCAAGTGGACACACGTCAGTGGATTATAGCCTTCAGATAAAATCCATTGGGAAAAAGGGTGAAGTTTGAGATTTCAAATCTTTGAAGTCCGAAGACCCGAAGGAGATCTCGATCGTTGATCTAGTTGAAAGGTCAACCACCCGAAGTAGAAGCAGGGTCGTTGATTTAGGAGGATAGGTGTCTGCATATCGTCAACTCCGGAAGATTGATGTACAGAGGAAAGCAGGGTTTGATATTTGAAAAGTCTGAAGTCCGGAATCACGAAGGAGATCACATTCGTTTATTTAGGAGGGGTTGATCTGGTCCGTGGATTCGAAAAGGGAAGATCTGAACCATCAGTTTAGATAGTACCGTCAAGATTAGGAGGTCGACAGTCCCGTAGCATTGTGGGGATTGGAGGTGTGCGAGCTTTAAAAATTTGAGGGCGGGCCGCAATCCAAACCCTGATTTTGGAGAAAGGACACGTGGAGGCTCAAGGAGAATTGCGGGCTGAAAAGTAGTTTGGTTTCAAACCGCCTTTGGACGCGCCCACATTTGTATGTTTGCATGAGGTCATCACCCAAGGTCACATCCGAGGAGAGGCTAAGAGAAAAGGGGCTAATGCCAACTCCGAGACTTCGTTGAAGCTCGAAGGAGAAGGTCACGAGTATCATAAGACCTGCACCAGAAGCCAAAAGGGTATGTGTTTGATTAAGAAGTGAGACTGCCATGTTCTCAAAGTCTTGCTTGACTTAGAGAATTAGAGAACCTTGATCGAAGGGCCGGGTTGAATCCCAGACTTCCCAAATTAGGAATCGTAGAGGGAAAGGATCTGTTCTTGTAAGGAGAACTATGTATATATATATATATATATATATATGCCCCATCGTGGGTGTGTTACATGTATTCATTTTATCATGGATTAATTTCCTTATATTCTGAAGCCACTATTCGATGTTCTATATGCCTAATAAAGTCATGCAAGCCATTTCTTTTATGGGTCGACTTAACTCATAAAGTTGAAACTTTTCCCACATATGAATTCATGTGAAGAGGTGCACCAATGAATCCACGTATGAATTTTTCACCTACACCCAAGAAATATCTTGTTGATTCAAAGTTAGGGTAGACACTAGATAAGATATGTTGCGATGATATTGGTGTCGCCTTATATTCAGGGCAACTATTTAATATGGTCATGTGTCAACTTGTTGTGCATATCTATCGTGGTTACAAGACAACTAAGAAATGGTGTGATGTATTCGATAATGACCTAGACAACTGAATCGTACCTGACTCAAAACAATAGCAACCTTATCGATCGAGATGATTTTTGGTTACTGCAGTATAGCTTATGCAATACTGTCACCAATATTTCAAAATACCACGCAACCACGACATGTAATGCTACCATGCAACCTTGTTATCATGATATTCACTTTATCATTGATGAATTTCCTTATATTCTGAAGACACTATTTGATGTTCTATATGCCTAATAAAGTCATGCAAGCCATTTCCTTTATGGGTTGACTTAACTCATAGAGTTGAAATTGTTTCCACGTATGAATTCATGTGAAGAGGTGCACCAACCAATTCACGTATGAGCCATGTAGGATACGAATATGTGAGCATAATACTTGGGCACATATGTTGTATTTGAAGATTTCACAATTTACGTATCAGGAATCAACGACATGTACAGTTACAAAATGCTTCAGAGCACATTATTCTTTGTAAAACTCAACTATAATTGTTCCATTCCACAGCCAAGGAGTCGAACATTATTTCATTTTCTCATGCATTTCGGGTTCAATGTGATTTCTCTGATAGTTTAAGTGCCGAGGTCGAAGATTACAAAGATAAAAATGATAATTGTGAGTGAAAAATCCAATTTTGAACAATTATTGTCATGATTGGATGGAGATGGAAGCAACGCAAATGTTGAAGAGGCGACAATAATTCTGGTTTGCACAACTAATTGGCTCGATCAACTAAATGAAACATAGTTTCAACCTTGGTGCATAGATCACATGACTCTATGTTACATAAGAGTGGACATCCAAAAAATTGTTAATAAGTTTGACATTATGGAAAACATGGAGACAATCATATATTTTAACTCTTTTGTTGTCGCAATTTGGTTTGCAATGGTGTGAATTCCTGAGATTTTATTTATGATGCATTAAACAATGAACTCTTAATATAAGAAGAACAAGATGCCAAGGCTTTCCAAGAATTTGTGACTCCTTCCACAATAATAGTATAATAATCGGGAGATGTCATAATGAAGTAACTCGCCTCCTTGAAAATAAATGAATCGAAGTCCTAATTCCATTTGACTTCCTCTCGAGTACTCATCATTTGATCCAATGACTGATAATAATCCTCCAACAGATTTTGTAACATATATTCTGAAATACTGGCTACTAGTTAGATATTTGAGTGATAAAATATTGGCCAATTTTAGTTTGTCACTTGACAGAGTTTTAAATGTATCAATGTTCGGATTAATTTGAAATCATAGATCAACATGACTGTTGGTTATTGTGCAGTTCAATGTTGACAAAAGAAATGAAGGGAGAGTCATGGATCTTATCATTTCCTTAAAGGATGGATTCTTTCTGGCTATGTCTAATATCATCAAAGAATATTAAAAAAACAAAGGATTATTATTCCTTTCTTCGGAGACATCTAATGAGGATGTCTATACAACAAGTGAAGCAAAAGATCAAGCTTATGGTAATGCTACTAAACTAAAGAAGAGGAAGAAAAATAACCAGGTTGTCACTTTCAAGAGAAAAAAAAACAATAGTCATTAGGGAGGGTAGCTTCAACTATGATTGGCTTCATTTTTCTCCGCTGATATACAAAGACATTATTCTTGAGAGAAGTTTGAACTGATTGATGCATGTGCAAATTGAAAAAACTTTTGTGGTAAAATGGCGTCGAGGATCATGACAAAACTTCTGAAGTTTTGATAATCTGTCTAGAGGCATAAATGGATGTTCCTTAAAGACCATGGAGAATATTCTTTATCACGAAATGCAGACTTCCTGCTTACATGTCATTGAGTCTTCAAGGTTACAATCTATGCAAAATTCCTTAATTACACAGTTGAAAAACGAGATCATGCATGGAACTGTCAAGAGATAAAAAAGGCAGAAATAGACGTAAATGTTTATTAAGAGAACAATTAATTATATTCATCATCAAAGGAAGTAACCCCAATCAAATCTCTTATTACTGAATTCACTGGAGTAGTATTATTTCTTTTATTACCAGGAACTAATTTCATAAACAGAAGCAATCATACTCCATTAGTCACAAGCACAAATAAAAGACAAATTATAGGAGCAGTGAGATGAACATGTTATGGACACTCCATGAGGTCAATTTCAATAATCAAAGAGGCATTCCAACATTTTATGGGGACCACAAGTGTTTCACTTGCTGACATGCACCTTACTTGATCGGGGCTCATAGTTGTGGCAGCTATACTATTCTTCCTTTAAGATCGAGAACGACCTAAACTATGCGATCAATAAATTTCTTTTGATGGCTAATTATTTAATAAACAAATGGAGTTGTTTCTGCTTGGGATCAAATTCGTTAAAAAATGGGCATAACTGATTGAATTGCTCACCCAACAAGATAAAAAGAGCAATGAACGACTTGCCAAGGGGAGAAAAAAAACTTTGAGAGAGGTATGCTTGGTGTGCAGTGAGGTTTTCTTCTTTGAATAATCATTCATCCTCTATACTTTCAGCAGAGATTGATGGAATTGTTGGCAGCAGGGAGTTTTGTGAAGCAACGAAGGGATGAAGCAAGGATAAGCTTTGCTGGTTCTCATAAGGTGAATGGTTTACTTGTCAGTTTGTTGTATTTAGGTTTGGTTTTATTCAACACTAATGAATTTATGATATGCAAGTTCTCACCTTGTGTTATCACCACCATTG
>ML824628.1:93759-118096 GCA_009831015.1 Picea engelmannii | reverse complement strand
TACAATGCACAGACTAGGTATAATGAACTCCATTGGCATCACTGCTTCTTGTCCATAGACCAACTAGAAAGGTGATTGCCCTGTCAAATTCTTGCTGGTAGTTCTGTATGCCCATAATACTGCGGGGATGCGTAAGTCCCAATCATTTCTTCCAACATTGCATATCTTTTTCAAAGCATTCTCCAAAATCTTATTAAATGCTTCCACTGTGCCATTGGCCTCAGGGTGATATGGTGTACTCTTTTGATGATGAATAAAAAATTCCTCAGTTAGTGCGACAATTGTTGTGTTCAAAAAATGCATACCTTGATCGCTAAGTAATATGCGCGGGCAACCAAACCTGATGACTACATTCTAAAATAGAAACCACACAACAGTCTCGACAGTGAAATCAAGAACTGTTGCTGCTTCCGCCCACCTGGTTAGATACTCTGTCGCAATAATGATGTAGCATTCTCATGATATCCTTGCTTGTGGGTTGATCGAACCTACAAATTCAATGGACCACTTATCGAATGTTTTCAATGTAACTTATGGATTTAATTGCATTTCATCGTGCCTAGATGGTTTACCCACCGGTTGGTAGACGTAGCAGGACTGAAAATACTCCTTCACATCCTTGTGCAATGTGGGCCACCAAAGCCCTGCACATAAAATATTATGTGCTGTAGCTTTTCCCGCGTATTGTCCTCCAAAAATCCCATCATGCGCTTCCTCCATTATAACTGACCTTTCATATTCCAGTACACATCGCCTCAAGATTCCATCTACCCCTAGCTTGTACAAGTTCCCTGCAGTCAACTAATAGTCTGCTGCTCTCACTACCAATTCTTTCTTCTGCGCAATTGTCATGTCGGAGGGTGTTGCACCTATATTTAGAAACTCCACAATGTCCGCGAAGTGATTATCCACCATTCTTACTGAAAATAAATATGCATCTAAGAAACTATCATCTAAATTACCTGCATCCTCTCCTATTAGTATGCATGAGAGATGATTAGGTCATGCATTCAATTTCCTTGGTTTTACTATGACCTCAAAGTCATATTCCTGAAATAGTAACAACCATCTGTAGATTCTTCCTCCTAATACAAGATTGTTGACTAAGTACTATGCATAATGATTTGTATACATCTTGAAATGAGACCCAAGTAAGTAATGTCTAAACTTTTGGAGTGCATAGACCATGTCCAAACCTTGTCATTCTGTAGTGGTATAATTTTTTTTCCGATAGAGATAACTTCCTACTTGCAAACACAATCGGATGGTCAATGTCACCTTCTCCAGGTTGTGAGAGTATTGCACCCAATTCAATGGATGATGCATCAACATGGACATGGAACTCCTTGTTCCAGTTTGTAAATATTAAAATGGGCACGACGACCAGTCTCCATTTTAGCATGTCTAGCCCCTTCTGGCAGTCCTCATTCCATTGGAAATTGGCTTCCTTCTTCAATAACTTCTCCATGGGTGGTGTAATCTGCACGTATCCTTTGATAAAATTATTGTAATAGCCTATATGGCCCAAATTTTCTCTTATTTTTTTGACCGATGTTGGCGGCATCAATTCCAGAATAACTGCGATCTTGGCTAGGTCAACCAATAGGCCTTGCTTGCATACTACATGTACTAGTAGAATTCCAAATGGTGCAAAAAAGATACATTTCTTCAATTTTATCAAAATTTGACATTGTATGCATCGATCTAACATCAACCAAAGTAATTCTATATGATCCTGTAGTAAACTAAACACTGCCCAATAATATAAATAAACTTCCAAAAATTTATGGATGAACGAGTCCTTGAATGCTGCCACTACCACTCTAGAAAATACCACAGGGGCATTCTTCAATCCAAATGGCATCATCGTGTACTGATAACTTCCCCATTCTGTCGCAAATTTGGTCTTCTGTTTATCCTCCTACACAATTTTTATCTGATGGTATCCAGAGAATCCATTGGTAAAAGAATATGTTTCTTGACCTCCTACATTCTCCAATACCTCATTCGTGAATGGTGTTGGGAATGCGTCATTCAACTTCCTTAGATCCATGTAGATCCAATTTCCTCTGGTCGTATTATCTTGCACAACCATTGGGATAATCCATTCAGAGTACTCTTCTACTGGTTCAATAATTCCCACGTCTAGCATCCTGTCTATTTCATCCTTCACCTTCTTCTTATACCTTGGGTTCAATCTGTAGGGTCTATGTCGTATTGGCTTGGCTCTAGGTTTCAGTGGAATCTTCATCTTGCCTAAATCGCCTACTATCCCTTTCATCTCAAAGAATGTGGTTGGAAATAAGTCCTAATATTCCCATAATAAGTCTGCCACCTTCTCAATTGTCTCATCGTTCCAATAGTCTCCTATCTGTGCAAACTTAGGATTCGCAGTTGTCCCAATGTTGAATTTCTTTGTCTTTATAGGCTGTGTGTATGTGACAAAGACTGTCTCTTGCCCTTCTACTGTGCATGTTCCTTCTATTTTTGGTACCTTCACATTCCTTGGATCTTCATCCTCATATTCCTCCTCCATAACATTATAACATTCCAATAGTTTCTGGACTGTTAATTTGGCTTTGTGCGCATTTCCTAAGGGTTCTTCTTCCACCGATTCTATATTTGAGAAGATCTTTGTCCAGATGAAAGATAGTGCTGCATGTATGGAGGGGGATTCATGTTCAAATGAGAATGTGATTTCAAATCTATGGACCAATCCTTTCCATTCCGCTGTCTCCCTGTGCATCTCCAATTCTAAATACCAATTCCTCGGGATTGTATCCAACGTGTGTATGAATCGATGCGACTACTCTGTCTTTGATTCTGAGCACCATAAAGCTCTACATATGTTTATGTGACTCGTCAGGTCGTCCACTCCTATGTATTTCTATGCACCTTCTGCTTCCTTGGGCCCAAATCATATCTGCATAAGTCCACTATACTGTGCCAAGTCCTTCATACCCTTCTTGTGCATGACCCACCATCTAGATGGAGTTGCTTTTAAGACGACATCTAGTGTTGAAATCCTATGTTGTTCAAGTACTTGTAATTCAAATTATTTTATAAACATACTAATCTCAGTTATTCCATCGTACCTGGGTGGGTCGTATAGCTCTGTGCCAATCCAACGTAAGGAACGATTTATACGTGCACATATTCTAGTTGATACTTCATGCATCCTTTGTTTCCAATTCTCTAGACCCACTTATGAATCTGATGTGAATGAACTAATAATTCTCCAATTGAGCGCACCATCCATTGTTGGGTTGACATAATTCTGCATCCACGCAGTCAGATTATATAAATTGTCCATGTCATTTTCTCTTACTGATTCTGTGTATCTCTTCCCTTCTGATGGGTCCAAAGGTGTAGTAACCTATAGATCCCCAACCTCGAAGATAATATTCCTTCTTTTCAAGTTAATAATTGTCTAGTTATCAACTGCCCATTCCAATCTCATTAAATATGGATATGGTTGACCATCGTCTATGATCTCAATAAATTCAAACTCTGCCATGCTGCACATCCCATCTACGTTCACAGGTACTCCCATTAGTCACCCAATCAGGACTATATTATGACTATATTATGGTGATTCACGAGCCTTAACTGAGCATGGGACCATATTATTTCAGGTTCTCCCATCATCTCCCATGTATGCTTAGGTATTACATTCACATATGATATAGAATAACATTATCCACATCGCATTCCCCAATCTGCGCATTAAATCTAAATTCCCTGTTGGTTCTCTTCCTGCACAATCCCTGATTTACCATTCGCTGTGTGATAGAGGTGTCCCTTCCTTTTGCGCAATGATCAATCATGTTATATAATATACTAAGTGCAGTTCTATCCTTCATCGGTTGTACACAACTCTTTAAGAATTTGGTTAGTGTACTTACTTGTGCACTTGAATTTTCAGGTACCGCTAGGTCTTCTAGATGAGGTAGCGATGATGTTGATGCTTCCCCATGTGGTTCAAGAATTTGCTTTCTTGCGCTCTGATATTTCTCTTTTTCCTACTATGGGTTGAATGCTGGCATAGGACCCGCTGACTTTCTTACCCATTTCTCCATTTGGTTTCCTTGCATTACCATATCTATGCCTGTTCGAGCTCCTCCATGAGTAACAACTGCAATTTTTGGTCCTTCATTGCATTTTTTGACTGATATCATCTGCACATTCTGGTTCTGGTTCTGATTCTAATTCTAGTTTGGGTTGCCTCTAGCTTTCCATTTCGCAACTATTTGGGGAAAATATTATGTTACGTGATCTAGTGCTCTGTAATATGTGCACGTGCTACACGGGTTCTGGAAATCTCGGGACAAGTGTCCAATTTGATTACAGTTATAGCATATAATCGGGCCTTGTCCTCCTATACCAAAATTCCCTCTACCTCGACCTCTGCTAAAATTTTATCTGTTCCCCTAATTAAAACCTCGCTGATCATTATACTACGCACTATTCTCATCTGTGCCGATATTCTCTTCTTGGATACTATATATATCCGATGTGCTCTCTCCTAGTAGTTCGAACATGAGAAAATCCTTCTCTTCATGCCCTAACGACTTCCAAAAATTGAAAAATGAATTCATTGGGGTGCTCTGATATTTCTGGAGTAATGGACACTCTGTGGGATGATGGCCCCATTTCTTACAGATCTCGCAGTATCCTCCTCTAGGTAGTGGATTCGACTCTCCAGCTTCTAGATACTACACATTCGTCCTTGTGATGATCTTTTGTCATGCACATCGTACACCAAACCTATTCTCATTTTCCCCTTCCCTTGGTGAGCTCGTCCAACTGGATTGTTAATGCAACCAACTACATCTGAACCTGTGTCATTCCTCCCGTATCCCGTGGCGATGATGCTTCTAGTTTCATTGCAATCTCTAGTGTCTCGGGTTGCAATGTAACCTTCTGTTGAATCAGGGGCCTCCGAATGTGTGGTAGAAGTCCAACAACAAACCAATATTGATGTTGTTGATCCAGGATTTGGAACACCAGTCTCCCCATTACATCCTTAAAGCGCTGATCGTAATCCCATACAGACTCTATTTGAACCTGTTTGATCTCTTTTAGTTTAGTGATGTACCACGACTCTGATTTTGGATTTTTGAACTCCTTTAATAGTGCTTGTTTTATATCTGCCAAGGTCCTAGCCTATCCCATAGGCATAATGTTCTATAACTTCATATACCATACCAATGCACGACCTATAAATGTTGTTTCTAACTTCACAATTTTGATGACATGATGTTGTATGTTTTTAGTGGCCCAAACTGTTTCACAAACAAACAAATGCTGTTCTAGATCCTCTGATCCTACTCCCTTGAATTCATGAAGTCTAAGTGTATTGTCTATTCCCTCCATGTTGGTTTTTGTATTCCCTCCTTTTGGTGATGTTGGTGGATTATGATTTCAACTCTGGGTACTAATCCTACTATTTTGACTACCACAACTCTGTAATATTTGACTAACGATGATAGCTTTTGACATGTGTTCAACTGTTATCTATGACTTTGGTGACACACACAGGGTCATGGATTCAACATAGGATCCTGTCTGAGTAGGACTTCCAGGTTCTTCTATTACTGGATTGGACTGAGACTCTTCTTCTTTTCCTCCTCCATATGGTATCTCCACGATTCAGATTTGTGCACAAGGTTTGCTTTCTTTCGGCTCATTGTGCTGTTTTTCTCTCCCAACCCCAGTCTTTTTCCTCTTATACCTTCTTCCTCTGCGCAATTATCCAAAATCGTACTCTTCCTCTGGTATGCTGCCTTCTTGCATCCTCATTATCTTCCTTCCTCCTTTATTGCTTCCTTCTCTCATATGATTCCCTTGCATCCTCCGACCCCCCCCTATGTGCATGAAGCCCCTTTAGATGTCAAACTTCATAATCATCACGTGGTTTTCACATAGCAACATATTTATCCATGTATTTAATTATTTCAAGAACCTACCGCCCGGTCCTTTGAAATTTTTTCTTTCTGCAACACTGTATGATTGGATGCAGTCTACTACAAATTCTGTAATAGAACCCCCTAATACACTATCTAACCAAAAATCAAATGCTCGAGTAGTTGGGTTAATTACTGAATTCAACTGCTTTATCAATTCAGGAGTCCAATTCTTTGGCATTGCAACACTAAACCTTCATGTCTTCTCGACCACTCTTTCTAACCACTTTGTTAGAAATTTTGGGAATTCACCAAAGAAAATTTCATGCAAGTCCATGAACACATACTTTTGCATCCATTTCTTTTTACTCATTCGAGGGTTCCTATTCTCTTGTCGTGTGAATTCCTATTCTTTTCATTCCAACTAGTCTGTGATTTCCTTCTTATTCGGCCTCCAAAACATTCCCTTAATCGCAATTTACTGGTCCCGGAAACAAAACCATTTGTTGGGCTAAAAATGGTCTGGGCACGGGTTGTAAGACCCAATTTTTGGTTAAGCTATGACCAAAAAACCCTCAAGACACCCGAGGTATCTATTAGGACTGTAAGAATTGGGTTTTTGTAGTAGTAAGGGAAAGGGAGGCAGAGGTGCGAATCATTGGTCCTTATCCTCTAGCTTAAGTATATTCTTGATTATCACCTAGATTATCACAACCATACATGAACATTGTAGGATAATAAATCCATAGATTAACTTTATTCTATGAAGGATATCATCAGTCATAAATGCGTACAGACAAGTAAAATAAGCATAAGACACAATATCCTCTCTAAACTCTTTATTTATTCATCTTCTTTCTTACTAACTGTCTATTACATTCATGATATTTTCATAAAATTGATTCTCTTATACACACACTAATCCGCCAATCCCGTTACATATTTATACCCAAAATCTTGGCTTAAAACCCTATTATTATCTATCCCAAAATAACCCATTACAATGTATGTCATGACCAACTTTAGTTGACTGGCTGTTTGCCTTCATTTACTCATTTTTTATACAACTTTTTTGTTGTTATTCTATTTCTAGAAAGTTGCACTGTCATCTTTTTGTACTTCCTTCTCTCACTCGCTTGCTTTATCCTTCTATCTGTGTGCTATCTGCATCCTTCTGTGCCCTTCTGTACGCTTCCTTCTTTCTACGCGATTTCCTCCTTCTGTGCCCTTTCTTCCTTCTATGCCCTTTCTTCTTTCTGCGCCCTTTATTTATACTTAGGTATTTATCCAAAATTATATTCAAAACTGCCTATCCAACAATTTGTCAAGTGTGATAGGAAGAAGAACATGCATATATGGACTCCAAATTGAGTCAAAATATGTGGATTCAATATGGAGTCAACTTATGTGTAATTGACATGTATATGACATTGTTCAATATTTATTCATGATTATTAGACAATGTTATTTGATACGTTTCTCTCTCGATGTGTGCAGAGACAGGGAAACATTTGTGAAATAATATTACACATGGGAAAAGAGTTGTATGATTTGATGTGACATGAGAATGACCACAGACATGAGGTCCAGGTTGCCTATTCTTTCCTACTAGCTTCCCTGCCCCACAATAGTTTGAAAAAAATATGTTTTATGTTTTTTTCTCGAAGGTTAGGTGTTTCCATAAGAGTAGGAAACATATTCGATCACTTATGAGGTCATGTTGAGGGGAACACAACAATTCTTATTCCCTAGTGACCATTAGTCTCTCAACGATGGTGAATGGGTTGGGTTAGTAACTTAGTTAAGTCTTGACCATGACATCGTCCCCCATCATTGAAAAATTATGCTTGAAGGGCATGCGTGAACATGAAACCCTTGGTACATATTGGTGGGTAGTACTTGAAGGGAATATAGGGACATGCCACCCCTAGTATAAAGCACTTGACGAGTTGTGGAGGTTATGCCTAGCTCTCGGTGTAGCATACTTGAAGACTTGTAATGATCATTTCTAGCTCTTGGTACTGAATACTTGAACGCTTTGAGTTAACTTGGTCTAACCCTTGGTATTGAATTTGATTGATCAATTTATGTATTGGAGAAATGTATCCTTTGACATATGCATTTTATTTTAGCATGAGAAATTTATGAATTTCATGAGTGGTTAATTTTTTATTTTTTACAAAAACTCGGAAATTTGTATTATCAAAAAGGCGCGGTTGAAACCATTGAGGAGTTACAAAGTCCTTCAAAATTCAATCCAATCAAGGGCCTCAATTAAATGACTATTACAAGCTACTAATGACTGTTTCAAATACTCAAATGAGAACTTTGCGTAAAACAACCTTATTGAATATACTTCACGCAAAAAACTTCGAGGATAAAAGTGAAGACACACTGCATATAAATTAACCTTATGGGGAGGAGCCACCGATTTGGCTAACTTACAAGACTGATTTCGTGTTACCATTGGTTGAGATGTGGCATGTGATATCTTCTTCTTTCTTACTACTGTCCAACCTTCTTTTGCATATGTTGAGGTACTTGTGATTCATGTATTTCCTGGATTGTATTTATTTGGAGCTTCTATTTTTTGTTCATCCAATATCCCGACATCATCAACTTGATATGCCAAACAAAATGATGGTTGAGGAGAATATTTGACTCTAGGTCTCTCAACTGAAACCTGAGGGGAAGATTCCTCTTTTTCCAACTTCCGATTGGATTCTGTACTCGTGACTAATGATAATAGAGTTGGCTGAGAAGGAAGATCTAGATGAGACGTCTTTTCACTGACTTGAGGGGGATTTGAGATAACTTAATGGCCTTCATTTGATCCCACCCACCAAGTGGATTTTCAAGGCTTTCATTTCTTCTTGGGACCTTTGGGAAAATGGGTTGCAAGATGTCCCATTTCAAAACAAGATCTGCAATGCAAGGAAACTCTCTCATAGTCTAGTTTATGAGACCAAGAATACGTTTTACCAGTAAGAATAAATTTGGTTGGGAATCCTTTACTGAAGTCCATTTCCATGCAGATAGGAGAAAAAGTGGAGGTGATGTGCCTTGAAGTTTCATTACTTTCATAGTGGAACTTTCCCAACGTCGAACCAATGGCTTCAAGCAAAGGTAAACCCCAGAAATGAAAAGGAAGGTTGGGAAGCCTCACCTAAACAAGCTATTAGGAGAGAATGCCAGTAGCTAGATTGAAAGAAGGAGTCCAGGGTTTCAGGCACAAACTTGAGTTGCACCAAAACCATAGACCTGAGTTGA
Organism: Picea engelmannii; assembly: GCA_009831015.1. Taxonomy (NCBI): domain Eukaryota; kingdom Viridiplantae; phylum Streptophyta; class Pinopsida; order Pinales; family Pinaceae; genus Picea; species Picea engelmannii. The sequence continues at coordinate 108,920 of ML824628.1, read as the reverse complement.
GAATCAGATCATAATCTTCCTCGATGTCGAACTCAACAATGAAGAATCCTTTAGCACAAGTATGAATGAAAGCTTGCTGCTTCATAATAGGAATCGAGGTAACCGAGAACCAACTATTGAGCTTAACTAACTTTGGACAAAACCATTGAAATGAAATACCAAACTCATAGATTCCTCTAAAAAACATGGCAAAAATGCCTCTCAAAACATGAGAAAAGGCCAAAAATTACAAGCTGCTCCTTCAAATCCCTGCATCAAAAGTTTTCCCTACCAGTTTCAAAAAGCTTGGTTTATATAGTTTTTAAGGCTCATATGAGGAATCCCAACTTCCCTCAAGATTTGGCGTCTTTTTGGGATCAAATCCCCCTTCAAATGGCCTCAAAATCCTAAAAAAACCAATTTCTGGTCCAAAAATCAAGCAAAAATCAACACTGTATAGTTAAAAACCCACTTTAATATAAAAATACAGAGTATAGCCCCCCAAGTCTGGGAGATCACCCCCAGTACTCGGTCATATGTACTTAATGTGGCCAAGTACTAGCCCAAATAGCTAAGCACTGGCCCATACTTGCGCTAGCTCCTGGATTTGGGGCGGTATGCATGGGACCTCAGCCTAGAATGGTTTGCGCCCTAAGGGATATCCCCCCCCGACCGGTGCTTGTGGTTATATGGATGCATCAAGGTCCAAGGGCTAGGCCCTATCCAAACTCCCGCGCTTGTTTGTTATGCATAGGCGCCCAAACACTTGGTTTTATGGTGTGACAATACCCCAACCCCCCCTTCCACGCCATATTACACTATTGCACTTTATATAATTTTAAATATGCTATATTTAATAAGTCATATAATAACACATTGGTATTGGAATATTTCTCAAATTGCTTGGTCTTGGTGGTGGTTGTGGGTTCAAAACCCATGGACCCCAAATTTTGTTTTCAACTTTCCATTCGACCACTGACTGGGTGCCACGTGGTTGCCTATGCCTGGGCCACGTGGCACCACCACATTTACTCGAATATTGACAAGCGTCATACTGCCATTGGTCCAAGTTTGCATCATCTGTCGATTCACATGTCACCACTTGTCTCTGCCACATCAACATCATGAGGTGTCTTTGGTGATGTCATGCTGACGTCAACATTGACTTTTTGCCAATTGACCTTTGACTTTTTAGCTGTTTGAGAAAACAGTCAAAGTGCGATAAATTTCGCATACGACGTCCCTTTGACAAAGTAAATATATGGCCAGAAGTAGTGCGACGAGCTGGTCACAATGGAATTGGTTTCATTCAATTATGAGAACTTTGATTTTTGAGCATTTTCTGAGCCTGGGGAGCCTCCTAGATCACCGATGGACCAACACAGATTCCCGTATGCCAACACATGCAATGAACTCTTCGTCAAATGGTAAGAGTATGAGAAGAGTGATCCACTCAAGTGAAACCATTTGATGAATCTTAGAAGACAGAGAGATGAAAGCGCCATGTGGCGATGTTTTGTTTTTCTTAACTTTCACTTTTGATAGTTATTTTTAGTTAATAATTTGTTATAAATAAGAGGATTGAGCTGTTAGATGAGGTTGATGGTTTTTGCAAAGACCCTCATTTTTGGAATTGTAAAGAACTATTTCATAACTACCTTAATTGAGAAGTCCTGTTTAGGACTGGAGACAATTTCTCTTTTTCATCAAAGGCATGTGTGATTGGATCATAAGGAGGAATTACTTCTGACTTTATCTCATGAATGGATGTTGTAATGAGTAAGAGTTTATGAATGTATTGATAAGTTAGTTGATTCAATATTTTTATAGTTCTTATCTCTAATGATGGAAATCAAATCATGGTGTTAATGTGTGATTAGTGATTAGATCTAAGGAAAGTAATTTTCTTGCCATCATTTTATTGCATGTATGTTTTCTTTCGATAATTGTATCTTAGTCAATAATTGAAACACCAACAAGTTGATGTATTAGTACTAGGCTTGTAGTAGGTGTGAAAATATTTGTTTGCATGTTTGAGAATGAGGGTTATCTTGAGCTCAACCTTCCTCAGTAGTTAAGTTTCCCCTCTTTTCGTTTACCCAACTGGTTTATACCAACACCTATCTTTTATCAGACCCATTTATAGGAGAAAATACAAAAAAGAGAATGTTCAAACTGAAGTAGGAGTTTTTTCGCGAGAAGATATCCTTTAAATCACTACGTAAATCCCATCAATTAATTGGCCAGATCTCAAGATCTGGAGAACCATTCCACTATTAAACATTGCAAATTCTAATTGGGCCTCGGTGGCGGGTTTGGTTCTTGTTGTTGAGTTAAAGGGATTTAGGACCCCTCAATCAAATTGGCACTAGAAGGAGGGCCTGAGAATGAATGGCTGACAATATTTCTAATATAATATTTCGCACAACCTGTATATTCAAAACAACCCACATGCATGGCTAGTCATTCTCAAGAAGACCCACATACACTGAGTACTCTTAAAACGAGTAACTCATCCCAGTAAGAGGAAAAACAATTATTCCATGAAATACATTGTAAACGCTCTTCCCAACGAGGTGTTGAACCAGTTCAGAAGAATCACAAGAGCTTACGCCTGACAAATTGGAGCACTACCCTTAGCTCCGTTACTGCCTCGTAGAAAACAAGTAAGAAGACAAGTGGTCGACACCCTCGAATAGGTTTTTGTTTGCATAGTAGAATACCTGATAGATTTCGCCCTCATCGAAATTGAACATCCCCTCAATCTAATCCCCAAAACACCAGCTGGTAACTGCTCCGAGCCCAATGATTTTTCTGACGAGGAAGGGTTTAACTCAGAATGCTTGGTTTAGGATTCAGATGACATGGAATATAACAATGATCATAATGAATAAATGGGAAACCCACCTTAGAATAATCAACCATGGTTTGACAGAGATGCTCTGGAAATCCCCGGACGAGTACATAACCTTCCCTGACATCCATAAAAGTTACTCCCTAAATTTGACCCTGAAACCTCAGGATTTCCTGAAGACCATATTAAAAAATTGATAATATCTATTAGAATGATGAATGTCCAACATGAAGACATAGTATGCAGGATTTTCCCCTATACTTTTGAGAATTCGGCCTCCACGTGGTATTTTAACTTTCCTGTAGGGTCCATAACTAGTTCGATGAAGTTTCAAAAGGATTTCTTAGATACATTTTCAAAAGAAACCACTACAGGAGCTTTGATGGATCAGTTGTTCACCGCCACCATGAGTTCAAAGGAGAAGGTTAACGAATTCAATCAACGATTCACCACTATCCTAAACAAATTTCAACCCGAAGCTAAACCCACTCAGGAGTTGCAAATCAAAGTATACACTAATGCTCTCCCTGCTTCTATTTCCATGTTTGTGAAGAGGGATGCCAAAACAACCTTAGCTGAGAATTGTGAGGAAGCTTAAACTATAGAATTCCAAATGAAGGGATGCAAAGAAGGCAAGGTCTCATTAGTTAAGAAGGAAGTTCAACCTCCTCTCAGGAGAGGACTCTTGTTGACCAGACCCCCAGGGAAACAAATAGAACAAGGTCCTGAAAAGGGAAGTGGATACATAGAATACCTACAACGAATGATAAAGAAGTTGTCAAATGAAATCATAGACATGAAAATAAGTGAAGGGGAAGGAAACCAAGGCCAAAGACCCTATAAACCCCTTTTTTAAAGAAATCCACCGTTCAAAGCAATTGAACCTCCCCCAACCAACTTAAACATTGATCTAGGAAATGTAACATCTGACTCTTTCTGTACCTATCACCAAGAGAAAAATTCTGAAAGAGACTGCCCACAATGGGTGCATGCCATGAATTTGATGGCCAACCAATTTCTAGATGAGGTTTCCCTTACCGAACAATCAAGCGATCAACTATGAATATTGCTGATCATGAAGAAGTTGATCCACCGTAAGAAACAACCATGATGATATGGGACCCTGACCTACCAATTCCTTCCGATGATCTATTTGAGGTTCAAGAAGCACCCGCAGAGGTCTTGGTTGTGCAAACGCGAAGTAGGGGTCACCCGATCTCAAACGACCTTACCGTAGCCCACACTTTTAGAGGAAAACAAACACCCGATCACCCAAAAGAATATTTTGTCTCCCAAAGAAATCCTATAAACATCCATAACTGAGATTATCCCAAGCTAGACTACAACATAGTAGAAGATTTGAAAAAATTGAAGGCTAATATATTGTTCATGGACATGCGTAGAATCCCCCAGAAAAAGGACTTTCTGTTACAATCTTTGAAGTCAGTGGAAACTCCTATAACAAGCATTGACCAAGGAGAAAATCTAGCCCTGACAGATCTGAGAAGTAAGCCAACTGTGAACGCTTGCTCTGAAGATAAAAAGGGAAATCCTTTTGTCCCACCGTTCCTCTTGACATTTGAAGTCTTCAAGAGCAACCTCCATAATTGATTGGTTGACTCAGGGGCATCCTGTAATGTTACACCATTATCTATATGCAAGAAATTAAATGCAGCCCCTCTCAAAATTGATAAACATGTGATACAACTAGGTAGAACCCAGGTGAAGGTTATGCGAGAGCTCAAAGCTGTCATGATTAAGATGGCAACACACCCGGAATTTGTTCAAGTGATTGACATCATTGTAGTAGATATCCCAGAAGCTTATGGATTGCTACATAGTCGAGATTGGTCTGATAAGTTAAATGGATACTTTAGTAAAGACCGGGCTCACCTTTGGTTTCCATTAAAGGGGCACACAAATATGATTAGGATCGATAGGGAAAGATATCTAAAACATATTGTCACTGACCTAGAAACACTCAATGAATCCTCTTCGGTAGATTTCCCCGTGCTAGAAAATTATTCCTGCGACTTCGATTTCAGTAATTTCTCACCTCTCTCATCTGATGTCCTTCTTACTCAAAACTTTGAAATGATTTTTCAAGAAAATTTTCCGACAACGACAGAAGAAATCCTCTTCTTTCAAGAACCTCTGTTGAAAACCACAGAGCAGATAGGAGGAAAGGAGGAAAGTGGTATGCAAAAAGAAACTGATGGTTTTCACTCACAATTTTGGACCTTATACTTTGATGGATCTAAGTCACAAGAGGGATCAGGAATGGGGTGTATCCTCATTGATCCAAGAGGTAAATGAAATTTCGTGTCCTGCAGACTAGAATTTGAATGCACAAACAACACCCTCGAGTATGAGGCTCTAGTACAAGGGATAAATAAATCCATAGAATTAAATGTTAAAGAACTAAAGGTTTTAAGAGATTCTGAAATCATTGTTAGACAAGTAAGGAACACTATACACTATAACTCTCTCCACCTAAGGAATTATCAATAGGAAGTGCACAGACTAATAGAACATTTTGAATCCTTCAACATTATTGCGATCCACAGAACAAAAAACACTCTGGCTAATTCCCTGGCCACCGCTGCCTCAAGGCTATCCCCTTTAGAAGACTATGAATCCTCCTGGTTCACTTTGGAGCTACTCTACAAACCATCGGTGCCAAACAATATTTCTAATTGGAAGGTCTTTGAAGGAGATGAACAAATCATAATTTTTTTAACCAATCAGGATAATTTTAAAGATCTGGCTATTGATGATGAAATATTTTAGGAGAAATTAATAGAAACCGATCCCCATGTACAAAAACCTGAAACAGATCAATCGAATGACAAGCCAAGGTCTCACACGATACTGAAAGGGGTAGCCAATTTAGAAAACCTTTTTGACTTAAGGGAAATATTTAAAGGGTCAACGACCACAAAGACGAGGAGTTCTTGTCCCATGTACGAAACCATTAATCTAGGAACCCCGAAGAACCCTAAGAATACAAATATGGGAAAGGAAGTATCTAAAAAAGAAAGGAAGGCCTATCTCAAACTTTTCATAGAATATCAAGATGTTTTTGCATGGTCCTACCGATATCTAAAAACTTATGATACTCGTATCATTCAACACACAATCCCGTTAAAACCCAGAGTAAAACACTTCCAACAGAAGCTCCATAAGTACCACCCATCTCTGGAAACTCTCATGTGTCAGGAGTTGAATAAATTAATAGATGCTAAAACTATCTTCGAGGTTAGACACTCTGCATGGGTAACAAATTTGGTTCATGTCAGGAAAAAGTCTAGGGAAATCCGCCTGTGTATGGATTTTAGAAACCTCAACAAAGCATCAGAAAATGATAACTACCCAGTCCCACCGATGGAGAAAATCTTGTAGACCATGTCTGGTTCTGAGTTTTTTTCCTTGCTGGACGGGTTTTCAGGTTACAACCAAGTTTTAGTTTCAGAGGAAGACTGTTTGAAAACTACCTTCCGAACTAAGTGGGGAAAATTTTCTTATAAACACATGCCCTTTGGGTTAATCAATGTAGGGGAAACCTTCCAAAGGGCCATGGACGTGGCTTTTCGAGGACTAATCAACAAATGTGTAGTAGTTTATTTGGACGACGTGACTGTATATTCAAAGAACATAGAAGATCACATCCAACCCTTAACCCAGATTTTAGAAAAGTGTAGGAAATACAGTATATCCTTAAACCCTAAGAAAACTATCTTTGGTGTCGAGTAAGTGAAACTAATAGGTCATATTATATCTCAATAAAGAATTTGCATAGACCCAGAATGAATTAGGGCTATAGCTCTTCCATTACCCCATAAAAAAAAGGCTGTGCAATCCTTCTTTGGGAAAATCAATTTTGTGAGAAAGTTCACCCCTGATTTCCCTGAAACTATCAAACCCTTACAAAATATGATCTGCAAAGATGCTTAATTTAAGTGGGATGATGAACGGAAAAATGCTTTCAACAATATTAAGACTAAAATATCGTAGGCCCTAGTGTTGCGAAGTCCCGACTTTAGCGAATATTTCTTCCTCTACACTTTTTCCTCTGACCAATCATTAGCTATGGTATTGACTCAGAAGGATGATGACAACAATTAGGCTCCGCTCTCATTTATGAGCACTAATCTCCAAGGGGATGAACTGAATTACCCTGCAATAGACAAGCAAGCTTATGCAGTGTACAAGTCAGTGAAACATTTCAGATATTACATCCTAAATACCCATACCAACATTATTGTGCCTCATCTCGCAGTCCGATCCCTATTCACTCAGCAGGATATGGGGGAAATAAGAGGGAACTGGATGGCAGTGGTCCACAAATTTTATCTCAATATAAATCCTACCAAGCTAGTTAAGGGACAAGGATTATGTAAATTGGCAGTTGAATCCCAACACAAAGTAAATGAAGACCCTGGGTGGGAGAATGAATTGACATTATGGTGTAGTGAAGCTTCATACGTATCCCCAGGGAAGGAGTCTTAGTATGGGAAATTATCTTATCTCCTACACCATGGGACTTGCCCAAAAAACCTAAACCCTAAGGAAAGGAGAGCTCTCAGGATAAAATCAACACAATATCGCATCATAAATTCGATGCTCTTCCGCGTTAATTGTGATGGGGTACTTTTAAGATGACTTGAATGAGAAGACATAGACAAGGTTCTAAAGGAGATCCATGATGTTCCTACAGGTGGATACTTCGCAGGGAATACCACTGCTCACAAAATATTGAGAACTGGCTATTATTGGCCTACTCTGTTCAGGGATGTTCACACATAAGATAGGAACTGTAAAACTTGTCAGATAAGCACGAGGAGGGAAAAGAGAGCAACTGTCCCACTCCAACCTGTAGCCATCTCTAGAACATTTGAGAAATGGGGGTTAGATATCATAGGAGAAATTACACCGAGTTCTTCAAAACAACAAAGATATATACTGACTTCCACATACTATTTCATGAAATGGGTAGAGGTCGTCCCTCTGACTCATGTGAATGAAAAGGTGGTGATCAAATTCATAGAACAACAACTAATCACAAGGTTTGGTATGGCTTCCGTCCTTGTTTTTGATAATGACACTTAATTTTCTTCCACCCTATTAAAATATTTTTCTTTAGACAAAGGAATCATAATCAGATACTCCGCAAACTACTATCCACAGGGGAACATAGTGGCATAATCAACCAATAAGAACCTAGTGAGGATATTAAAGAAAACAATTTCAGACAACCAGATGAATTGGAACAATTCAATTCATAATGCCTTATGGGATGATAGAGTAACACCCAAGGAAGATATAGGGAATTCCCCATACTTTCTGGTATACATAAAGGAATCCATTTTCTCGAACGGACTATATCTTCCATCTCTTCAGCTTGCTCAGGATTCTAGAGGACAACCCTCATTGTTTATACAACAAAGAATTGATACCCTTCTCATGATGGAAGAAGAAAGGGAGAAAGAAAAATCAAAGTTCATTGCTCATCAGCAGATAGTTAAAAGGTGGTTTGACAAGCATAAGGCCAAAGAGTAGAATTTTGAAGTAGGAGACTTAATCATGAAATGGGACAGAGTGAATGAGTTGAACGGAAAGCATTCGAAGTTTCAGAATCTATAGCTTGGACCTTTTCAGGTAACCTAGAACATCGGGGTAGGCACGTATCGGTTGAAAAACATGAGGGGGGAACCTGACACCCTTTCAGTGAATGGCCAAGCCCTAAACAATATTTTTGTTAAAAAAAATTAAAAATGTGTGTCTTAATGATATTTTGTTTTTAAGTAGGATGATTATAGGGTTCTTCATTTTTGTTTTCTTGTTATAGTACTTTTTTCGCTTTTGAATTTTGTGTTCAACAAGGCATTGGCTGACCTTAGTTCATGCAATATATTGAACTCTATTCCTAACTCATGCTTACATACAACACAGGAAGCGCCGAGAGAATTATGGTTGTTTTGAAGGAGTTCTCTATCTAACCTGTGCAGATAGACAACCTTGGAAAAGTGATGAAGTGTCCGCCTGGTGGTTTGGTAAAACCTAAAGGTAAATAAGGTAAGCTGGAAAGGACCACATGTACCTCAAGAAAGAGCTAGCGGAAATTCACCTTAACCATCTCATTTTTCAAATAACAGACGTCCTCCTCTCCCACTCGCTCAAGGCATTCCACTGAAATAAAATCAATTCTATCAAATGAGTGCAAAGTAGGAGAGGGTATGCATATAACTCCACCGGGGATATGGACGCTCGCTGGTAGTGGAGAAAGGTCTGTGACATCGGGGTGTCTCCACTGGGGCTATGGGCGCTCGCTGGTAGTGGAGAAAGGTTTGTGACGTTGGGGTGACTCCACCAGGGCTATGGATTCTCGCTGGCAGCATAGCAATACCGTAGCAAGTGAATGATGATAACTAAAAGGCCCGATGCCAGTGAATTATTTACTTGAATCTTTTCAAAAGAGGGCATGGGTCATGGTTATAGGAAACAAAGGTGGAATAAAGGTTGAAACCTCACAGGCATGCCCGGATTCACCAACCAGGGAATTTCAAACGCAAGGATAGAAGAGGCTCTGTTAAAAAAACAGTTAAGTTCTTAACCAACTTCTGCATCAGCTGACCCTGAGGAAGGAAAATATATTCTGATTTCACCCAGTAAGTCACCATTTGTTGAGCACTAAACACACCCTAAAAATCCTTATCAAAGTTTGTCACTTTTTGGGTACCACTTATTTTCTGCACTGTCTGACTCGACTTCATTTTGGGGAATTTTTTTATATTTGATTGTTTTCATGACTCTTATAACCTATTCAAGTTTATTTGAACTTTTGAAACCTCATGTCTAAAATACCTTAACACCTGAATTAAGAATTGACAGCTAAAAATTGCACCTAATGCGCTCAGGTTCAACATCGGAAATAATTCAAGTAAGTAAAGGAACCACATAAAAACAACAGTCGCCGAGCACCCAACCTCATCGAAAGAAGGAAGTTTTGGTTTGCGTAAGTTATTCGCATAAAGGTTTGAGAGATAGCCAATCCCCTTCGACATTGGTAAAATACAAAGAAGATAGATGTCAACAAAGGATGGAAAGAAATCACCGATAGATGATGCCCGATGAGCTTTATCGGGATCTGGGAAAATCCAGAAGGATCACAACAAACATTTCCACCACGATAAAGTTATCTCCGATCGCCGATTCCCGATGCGTTTTCAACATCAGGAATTTTTCGAGGGATCCAATCCAAGATCACTTGGGTAGGTTTATCGCCGATCGTCGATCCTTGACACTTTTTGACGTCGACAAGTTAGGATTTGGTTTTAGAACAAATGGCTTAAATAAAGTCCCAACTCCGATTAACACGAGAGAATTAAATCACTGGTTTCGAACACAACATGTCTTTACTAGGTAAGAGGGGAATATGATCTAGTTCTATCCCGAGTCATTTTTGGTTCCCTAGGTCCTAGTCACACCTTCAAGTCAACTTTTCCACATCATTATTGTACGGTAAGATCGATCGGGATCACAACTTTTGTAGGAGGATATCAACGAAAATTTTCACAGCACAATCCTGACCCTCGATCCACCAACTGAAAGAGCGGAACAATGGGACGTTTGTGGAATTAGATACGATCGGATTTTGGACATTTAAGGAATTATTTAATGCTTGATACCACATTAGTTTCTACCCCGTGCGCTGATTAGACAATAACATTTTGAAATCTCCGATAGACCACATTACCACCCACGCCTCCGCCATCAACCCACGATGAATTGAAGTTTAAAATCCTCTGAAGATCGGATGACAAATTTGTTGAAATTTCACTCATAACCCGAATTGAATGGCTGATGCGACATGGTAAGATCATCCTTGTTTAAATATCTAGAACCGTTGTGAACAAATTCATTTTGCACGTAATTGAATTCCAGATCATCCGAAGGTGCAGAGAGAGCAACTCGAGACTATACTGATCCTTTTGATTATCGAAACCATGTTTAACAAGATTCATAGGTATGTATCCAAGTCTGTCAATCTGTTGGTTATAATTTATATACGATCATCTGGTTTCTTACACAGTCTCTAAAAAATATGCTCTAGTTGCAGGAAGAATGTGGCTGAGAAATCCAACCACCAGACGCTCTCCACGAGCACCAAAGATGAAAGAACCAGAGATAGGTGAAGGCTCTTCTCTGGGGACCGTAAGGCAGTTGGAGTATGCTCCTAGGGCGGAGCTTGCCATCAAAACCTTGAAAAAGAAAGTTTTTTCCTAGCCTCTGGCCTTCGGTGATATTGAAACAAGAACTGGGTCCAAAATAATGCTCCCACAGTGGGGGGATATATTTAAAAGGATTATCCGAGAAGAATACCTAGAATATATACCACACAGTGATCCAGACATAAGGACGCTTGACGACCAGGTGTTCCCGAACATCTGACGGTCGTATTTACGCATGGTGGCAAGTAGAACCCCGATTTTCACCTACATAGAGGTTCTGAAATGGCTCATCAATCACACGGACGAGAATAAATGCTTGATCAATGATGAGAATGGTAGATGTGTTGGATTTTTCCTCCCAACAGAAGTCCATAAGTACTATAAGCTCAGGGACCCAGAGGAGCAGCTCAACATGAACTTCATATTAAAGTTCTATGAGTTCCATGACACCAGCCGAATGATGGCCTCATGATGGAAGTAGAACAAGAAGTTCACTAACTAGAGAAATGGCTGGTATGGAATGATTAATCTGAGGGAGCCATACATCTATTTGATGGCTCTCATTTTCCGGTTATACGGAGAAAAGGAATGCTCCAATTTTTCGGTAGCATGGATGCCTTTGGCATAAACAGTTGCAATCACCGGGAGCAGCTTCAACTGAGGAGCAATAATATCCAAACAATTAAGCATATGTGTACAACAGGATCAGACACCGAAGGAAGGAGAGGCACCAATTTTCTATATGGCCTCGTACCTGCTCGATGTCATGTGCACAAGGAACATTTCACCGACTTGAATTTGAGCTGGCATGTTGTAGAACTCCCAATCCATGTCTACTTCAGTGTGCTATGGGAGAACAAGTACAAGAAATATTACACACTCATCTGCGATGAATTCATCGACCACATTTATTTTATTATTTTTAATAAGGAATGCCCAAGGATATCGACGACAACCAAGAAAATGATAGCCAAGGTAGGCCATTGGTACTTGGATGAGCATTCAACCTACATCAGGGTATTTGGGGCCACCAGAGCACCACATCTCCTACCATCTCATGTCTCAGACTAACTCATTGTGGGATAAATCTCTTATCAGACCATCTTGCAGGGCCATTACGCCACATTGGTCAAAGAAAATAAAAGAGATTTCATACCTTACGGTTTCCATGTGGGGTTCTATCTGGTAAAGGATATTGCTTAAGCCAAACAAGAAGGGTTGAGCCAACTTGAATTTCGGTTCCTAACAGGTCGATTCTGCAAGAACAACCCTAAAGGCCTGGTCCTCCAACATGCTTCGCAAGTATCATCTCGCTGGTCGTATGCTCACGATAAGTTTGAGGATGAAGTATTCACAGAGAACACCCATGACTGGGACGAGGTGGTGCAGAGGATGGCTAATCCAAACATGACCAGGTTCAAGGCTATGAGCATGGATGAACAAGTGGAAACAATAGAGCCGTCAGCTCAAGAGGCCCTCATAACTAGGGAAGAAATTTGAGTGGTAGAGACACCAGAGGCATAGAGAAGGGGATTGTTCTTGACACTAGAGGCACAAACAAGGGGATTGCTCTTGATGGAAGAGGCACAAAGAGTCATTGATCAGTTGCAGAATGACCCAGATCTTCTAGAGATGATGAGGGTTCCTGCTGAAAACCCAATCGAAATCCAGAGAATACCAAGTGGCCCAGGGCCAATACAGATTGAAGAAACCACTGGGTTAGATAACTCTGAATCTTCAACACCACGGGTCATATCACCAGGGGAAGTTTTGGCTCAACCCGAGATAGAGAGGACACCAGGTAGAATAAGTACACCAAATCCCCTGTTCGATCTAATAACCATATACGATGATGAGGAGAGTTCAGAGGTGTCCCCGGTCACTCTGGTGAAAATCATAGAGGAAAGAAAACCTGAGAAGGCATCCACCCCGAGTCCTAATTCTTCAATTCAGAGCCACCCGCAGAACGAGCATGAGGTGGAAAGTTCCTTGGATGCTGAGCCACTCGACATACCAGGAATCCCAATGGATGACTCAATGGATGAGCCAGGATCAATCGAACAAGAAGGATAAATCACAACAAGAAATTGGTGTTTCAACAGCCAATTACCAAGTAAGTATCGAACCGACCCATGATTCCTCAATTTTGACTAGTACTTTACCACCTGATGAGAAAAAACCAAAGGCCGAGCTATCGGGACATACATAAGAGGTTCAGGAACCCAGTCTTGAACAAATATACACCGTTGGGAGCCTGAGAAACACTCTTACTCGGGGAGAGAAACAAATCCCCGAACCTATGGATGAGGTCGCCGATATACAAGCCATCGACCGAAAGAGGAAATAAATCATGAAGAGAACCACAAAGAAAAGGAGGATTACTTTGGAAAGTTCCATCCTCATCATCACATAGGAGAAATTGATCAACACAGAGCATGCCAAGACATCTGAGCTTATCAACGCAGGGATGGTAATCATAGATGCGACCCTGGATAGATCAAGGAAAGATGAAGAGGATATGGCCTCTGTACTAAAGGATTTGGAGCATCTACGCCATTTGGTGAAATATTATCAGGACTCCACACATGCCACAGTATTCTTGAGAAGCGAATTCCAAGATTCCTACAACAAATTCACGAGTGAGCGACACCTTTTCATTGCAGGGATATCCGACTTCCAAGAAGACACCCTTATGGCGCTAGCGATGTTCAAATACATGGAAAGATGGTATGAGAAGGCCCACCAAGCGGTGGAAAGAATTGATTACATCAACGCAGTTCAAAAGCACCGAGATGTCGAAGAGCACGACATTCAGGTGCTAAGGGACAACAACATCGATCGTATAAGGAAGTCTACCTAATACTAGGTGAATATGGCCCAAGAACCTTAGTGGGAGATTCAAGAGAAATAGGTCATTTTCGAAAGAAGATGGACCAAGATCAATCGGGTGATGAGAGACATCGATCTCCTAGAATTCGGCTTACCCAAGGACTTTGTCAACTTTCATGACATAGTCAAACAACATGCAGAACAAGACTCATCATGGACTACAGAGATATAAAAGGTGTAAAACATGGCACCATGTCAAGTAGAACAGTTCATGGAGCACCTGATCAAGGCTCAAACAATATTACAACAGTTAAGTGTTAAAGTAGTCAAGTATCGGCACAAGCAGTGAATATAAAGGAGATCCTTTCGGCCCCGATGGAACAACACAGATTCCCATATGCCAACACATGTGAGTAACTCTTCGTCAATGGTCAGAGTATGAGAAGAGTCATCCACTCAAGTGAAACCATTTGATGACTCTTAGAAGACAAAGAGATGAAATCGCCATGTGGTGATGTTTTGTTTTACTTAACTTGCACTTTTGATTGTTATTTTTAGTTAATAATTTGTTATAAATAAGAGGATCGACCTGTTAGATGAGGTCGATGGTTTTTTCAAAGACCCTCATTTTTGGAATTGTAAAGAACTATTTTGGAACTACCTTAATTGAGAAGTCATGTTTAGGACCGAAGACAAGTTTTTGTGTTTCATCAAAGGCATGTGTGATTGGATCGTAAGGAGGAATTACTTCTGACTTATCTCATGAATGGATGTTGTAATAAGTAAGAGTTTCTGAATCTATTGATAAGTTAGTTGATTCAATATTTTTATAGTTCTTATCTCTAATGATGGAAAGAAAATCGTGGTGTTAATGTGTGATTAGTGATTAGAGCTAAGGAAACTAATTTTCTTGCCATCATTTTATTGCATGTATGTTTTCTTTTGATAATTGTATCTTAGTCAATAATTGAAACATCAACAAGTTGATGTATTAGTACTAGGCTTGTAGTAGGTGTGGAAATATTTGTCTGCATGCTCGAGCACGAGGGTTATCCCAAGATCAACCTTCCTCAGTAATTAAGTTTCCCCCCTTTTATTTTACCAAGCTGGTTTATACCAACACCTATATTTTATCAAACCCATTTATAAGAGAAAATACAAAAAAAAGAACGTTCAAACTGAAGGAGGATTTTTTTCACGAGAAGATATCTTGTAAATCAAAACGTAAAGCCCATCGATTAATTGCCTAGATCACAAGATATGGAGAA
>ML824628.1:65418-85349 GCA_009831015.1 Picea engelmannii | reverse complement strand
GGAAATAATAGAATAATAGCTAAAACAGACGAGGGTGCAAGAAACTCAAGCAATGACAATAGTTTGAAAGATAAATGATGATCAATATAATTGAATGTTACAAGTATTATATTTTGAAATGTTTATCTATGAAAATTATACATTTTTTTTTTCAATTATAGAAATTTTGAGGTCTAAAATGGACCTCTTGGGGATATAATAGAATAATAGCTAAAATAATAAAATAAGAGTTATGAGTTTTCAAGTGGAAAGAAAAAAAACTATTTTTAAAATCATATTTTGACTTATCTCCTTATAGGTTCATTCAAATTTCAAGTGTGGGCACTGGTTGGATGCAAAATTAAATTTGACATCCAACGAGTATCGACTATGCATACTTTGATAGACCCGTATTTAGATAAACAAAAAATACATGAAAAACACGTTTCTTTTTTAAAAAACACATTTTTTCATGCATTTTAAGTTCATCTCAATGTGGTTCTATAAAAAAAACATAGAGTGGGTATTCTTTAGATGTGGAATTTAACTCCACATCTAATGAATTCCTTCACTTGAAATTTGAGAAAAACCCATAAGGAGATAAGTCGAAAATACCATTAAAAAAATAGTTTTCTTTCTTTCCTTCCAAAACTATTTATCCTTATGATTGATATCATCATCTTGAATCCTATTGATTCTTTTAAAGATGATGTTGATAGTACTTTTTTGTTTTTGTTTTGAGACACATTCTTGAATTCAAAAATTATCTAATGAATGTGGATATATTGTTCCAATTGAGTGAATAAGTATATTGTTCTAACACCCTTTTTTATTTTTTTTATAGAGTTAATATTTTAGTTTTTAGTTTTTTATTTATTTATGGTTTTCTACTCTTTTTGATCAACATATGTTCTTTTTTGTGCTCTCTATACTATCTTGGAAAATCAGAAACATAGAGGAAAATATTTTCTTTTCTGTGTATGCTCTTTTCTCTGCGCTTTATGTGAGTTCACTCAACAAATAAAAAATAGAGAGAAAACTTGCATTTTCTAAGTAAGCTAATCGAGGTCTAACCCCATTATAGTTGAGATTCAAGATTTTTTTTTTCTTCAAAATTTTGCTTGTTTTTGTATGCGATTGTGTTGAAGTTATTTTGCAGGAAAAAACAAGGGTTTTTAGGGTAAGCATACACTTCAAGGAAAAGAGTAAATTAAAAAAAAAAATCCCCCTCCATTAAATTGTTATATATTTTGCACTAGTTTATTTGTTTGAAAGTTGTTTTATTTGATAAGAGGTATTGAGTTCAAGTCTCTCTTTTTTAATTTATTCTTTCAAAAATTTCATGAAAACTTGAGTTATCTCATAATTTTATTGTAAAGTGCATTTCAGTTAAATTATACAAGTGCTTCACTATAAAGTAACTTTAATATTATTTTTTTTGGGTTACTTTTTGTTGAGCACACACTTATACTAATAGAGGGGGGTGAGTTAGTATAAGGAAATTCTTTTACTTTTTCAAACATTCATAAACCATAATAAAACATTCACATTGTAGAATGTGGAACACAAGATTTACGTGGAAACCCTTTCAAAAGAAAACCATAAAACTTCTCTTTATAATTCTTTGTAGGCACCAACCTACTATTAAAAATATTTGTAGGCACCAACCTACTGGAGACACCAATCCCCATTGGTATAAATCCTAGTAGGCACAAACCTACTCTTATATATTTTTGTATACACCAATCTATTGGAGACACCAATCCCCACAACTTAGCACAAATTTACTAAGAGACACCAATCTATTATAGATATTCATAGACACCAATCCCCACTGATAAGCACCAACTTAGAAAGAGATGTCAATATCTTACAGACCTTCATAGATACCAATCTACTAGAGACACCAATCCCCACCACTAAGCACCAACTTAGCAAGAGACACCAATTTCTTTATGTAAGCTACAACAAATTTTACTGAGTTTTCTTGCTACTTCTGCCTTCACCAGGTCCGCTTTCTCATTTTTCCTTCACTAGGTCTACTCATTGCTTCTTCCTTCACTAGTCATGCAGACCATTTCTGCTTTTACCAGGTCTGGCCAAAATTTGAATTTCCAAATGGTAACTTTCTCAAATGTTGTTGTTTTGTGCCTCTTCCCAAGTATGAACTTGTACAACATGCCACGTATCCAATTTTAAAAATATATTTATGAAATTGTTACATGAAGTACTTCTCTATGTCTCCTTCATTCTTTAAAATTTTCATAGTCCGAAGAGTCAAATAAAAAAAGTTATAGTGAAAATGTCATGCTGACCTATTTTAAATTGATTTCAGAAGCATTCACACTAGTACATTTGGGTCAAATTTCGACGGCGCGTTCAACACAATTGCCACTTTATATTGTCGGGAGAACGACAAATAGTGGACCCCCTCAAACATCATTTCACATGACATCACTTTTCCGATGACATATATATCGTCTTTATTGCGACGTTTCATGCAGACACGTGTCATCTCAGATTTGACTGTCAAAACCCCAGATTTGACGTCACTCTTGCCACCTCCAAGATGTCTCTCTTTCCACCTCCCAGACGTCTCTCTTGCCACATCTTGGAGGTGGCAAGACCGACGTCTTGGAAGTGGCAAGAGAGATGTCTTGGAGGTGGCAAGAGCGACATCTAGGAGGTGGCAAGAGAGACATCTTGGAGGTGGCAAGAGCGACATTAAGATGTATCAACTAAGATGTGGTTTCTATGGGAGCGACACTCTTGGAGGTGGAAAGAGCGACGTCCTGGAGGTGGCAAGAGAAACGTCCTAGAGGTGGCAAGAGAGACATCTTGGTGGTGGCAAGAGAGACGTGACGATGTATCAACTCTAACGTGGTTGCTATGGGAGAGACACTCCAAGACGTCGCAATAGAGATTGTGTTGTAGGTATTTACAAAAAAATCCAGTATCAATACTGAGAGGGACAGGTACATTAACCTTTGCTAAGATACTATCCATATCAATATTTAAATATATATGATCGGTCTTAGGCAAGGTTGGTTGAGGAGGAGGACTAAATTCCAATGGTAAAGAGGGTGTTGTCTATTGAGGTTTAGGATCAATAGGATATGTCTCGGGTGTGTTATCACACGAACTTTCAATTGTTGAGCTAAATTTTGAAAGATCAAGTGAAATCATGCATAACTTAGAGGGAAGGCCCGTGTCACCTCACCAAACCTCTTTCACTTCAAGCCATATTTCCTCCTACTGAAGGGTGTTTCCCTCAATTAAGATTGTGAGGACTTAGGGAAAGGAATCTCAATGTGGAGAGTGAAGTCCGAGAAAAATGTGTTTGGGTAGCTTTAGACTATTGAAGAAAGTAATTGGAGGTCTCAAGATCAATGTATTTTCATTGGGAATATGGAGTTAATGTAGCACTTCAATGGAGATCGAGGGAAAAATAAGAATTGAAAGAATATCATAGGATTATCACCTCATAAGCCTAGGTAAACCTCCTAGGAGAGAAAGCCTTAGAGTTTATCCCCTCATAAACACTAGGTTTCGTCCTATCCCTTCAAGAGATACTAGCACAAGATCAAGACAAATATGTTTTAAATCCTAGGGGGATAGCCACTTCTAACCCCTAGAACTAAACCCTAGCCAATAAAAGCCTTAAGGGGATATCCACGCCTAACCATTAAGGAAAACATTGAATGCTTCAATGAGTTAAGATGGATAAAACAAGGGAAGGGGATGATCACTCTCAATCCTTCCTTATGGTTTCAATATTGTTCAAGGAGACAAAGTTAACATGCAACTATTAATCTAATAGAGCATTCACCAAGATTTCCCAAGAAGCATCACATGCAACATAATGAAAACGCTTAAGATAAGGTACATAGCATTAAGAAAACCCATTTTCATGAAGCATCCACCAAAAATAAAGAGAAAACATCCACTAGATCAATATCCAAAAAATGCGCCTAATTATAACAAAATATGCTTCAACAAAAAATTCTCAAATGAGGGGAAAAGAGGGGCTTTGGTGCAACATCTAGCCTCCAAAGGCCCTTCAATGCTCTCTTTTCTGCTTAAAATCAGCTATAAAATCTTCAATTGTTCTTCAAGTGGGCTAGGGTTTCCTTCATAAAGTGTGTAATAAAGACCCAACATCTTCCTTCACATGTGGGAATGTGGGCTTCAAAATGAGATAATGTCGTATCACAATCAAGAGCCCAAAAAACCGTCCAAAGAATTACCTTCTTTACCAGTTAAGCAAATAAAGAACCATTATCTATTTACACATGGGCGTAAGAGATTTAACACAAGCACATAACCTTCCTCAAGGGGTTGGCCCTAAATTTCTCTTCCACATGAAACCATAGTCCATATGTAAGTTGTTAGAAGAGATGTATGTAATAGAACAATTCTTAATTGAACATGTGTTCAAAGACACTGAATGTGGACAATTATTGAAGACTACTATGGAAGTTGAAGATGATAAATCTAGAAGGACTTGGCAAAAAGATGGAAGACAGTCTAAAGACAAAAGGAAATTACAGATTGCAAAATAAGGAATAGAAAAGAGGCACGAAGATAACCTTATGTCAGGATCAAACAAGGGTATATATAGTGCAAACACTTGAGTTAATGGGATTATCTCTTCAAATTTTATTCAGTGATTATGAACCTGTATTGATAGTTAATGGGAAGGAAATTGTCTTGAAATGACATAAAGGAGCACTAATGGAAATGAATCTTAGTAAAAGTTGCATTATGGAAGATGGTAGAACAAATATTCATAAGGAGAATTCAGTCCAAGGAGGTACAACTAGTCCAGTAGCACTTAAGACTTCAAGAAAAGGTAGTCTCTATGGTCCCTTACTCCATGAAACTAACTTCCACTCTAGTGAAAAAAGGTCTCCTTTCCTGATGTCGGTCGATACAAGAGATGGGCTCTACGATGTTGTTTCCATAGAGACTAGTTATAATATTTTCATATCTAATTTTTCACTTATTTGTTCTCATGGCTCAACCTCATTATGAAATAATCTTCCCTAATAACTACTATAATCTGAAGAACTGGGATGTATACAATACTTACCCGATCTATCACCCTCTAATTACCATTATATATATACATATATATACGAGAGCTTCACGAGGAATACTCAATTTGACGATGACGGATGATCCACCTGTAGGGGGTTTACTGCACAAGGCTCCTGTAGAGGGTGGGTACCCCAACAAATATAAGATGCTCAGATCCACAAAACATAGGGATTAGCATGCTTTCGGAAGAACATGAAATAGTGAAAGATACGACATGCGAGACACAGTGATCATGAGAAATTCGCGAATTGGAAATGCTATAACATACTCTTTCCCATAACTTTCCGTACTGGACCAACCTAATGAAATGCGAATAGGGATTAAAAATGTGGTCAATACCATAGAGAATGGGGGATATATGGCAAGCGTGAACTGTGATTATATGATTCCTGAATCAATCCAGTTAGAGAAAAAATTGGGCTAGAAAAGCAAGAGGCGTGTGTGTTTCCCTAACCACGAGGAAGAGCAGAAACCTTACTATCTTCAGCCCTGTTTCAACCTTCAATCAAGTAGTGCCCTATCATTCATTGAAAGAACAAAATATGTAAGGCAAGATGTGCAATAGAGGGGGACCAAAAGGGAACTCCTTCCTTTGGGGATGGGGGCGGCCATCTTCGATTTAAGATCAATATCCTATTCATTTGAAGAAGATGTTTCAAGTAGTATCGCACATCATGACATCTCCCTCCAATCGGGTCTGCCTATTGAATGGATCTGACTCCATAGACTAAGATTAGGTGGGTGGAAGGTGAAGCACAAACATTCATGATGGTTTACCATTTAAGTGAGTTCACGTTGGGGTTGGATAAAGGAGGAGAGGAGTGTGGCTCCTATCTACAACCATCTGTATGTTATTATGCCTGTTAGTTTACGAGCTATCGATCGTTGAGTGACTGACGTCTACTTCGTTTGGGTTGTCTCTAAGCAATATTGATTTCTAGTTAGCGGTTACTGGTGCTCCCAACTGGCTTCATGAACAGTGTAATCACTCATACTGAGTGCATTAATGACAATGTGTTACCCATAACTATTACGATCATGGTTACATATGCTTGTATACAACTATGTTTATTGGAGCCTCTTGATTACAATATCTCTAATCAATGGTGTTCATTATACATAATACGTATAAGCTATCTCATTATCCATGGTAACACTTCTTATAAGAACACTACTCAATCAAGCTTGTATCACTTAAGCTGAATCCAATCGTGTTAGTAATTAGGGTTATTACGTATAACACTAGTAATGGTATAGCCCTATCTATGTCTATTTCCCATTTTATTACTATGGTGTTAATTAGGGAGATGAGATAAGGTTATGTAACTAATCATAAGTGTTTACCTATTATAGAGAGATACACCACCATATAAATTTCATTGAATATACAGAGCATCACATTTATTAGGGAACAAAGGTATCATGATTAGTTAGATAGAGACTTGTATCACTATTATGAAGATTAACCATGCAAGTGGTAGTAACCATTCTTACTTATCACTTTAATAGAAGTTTCTTTATTACGATATTAATTAAGATGGAGAAGAACCATAGCTTAGTATAACACTTGTATAGGCTATAAACATTGTTGTACCATATTCTATCTTAATGGGAATGATACTATAACTAGGATCACACATAATTTGATGTTGGAATACTGTGAATCCCATAAAGGTTACTGCTAACTAAACACTAGAAGCTTAGTAATACATGAGACATCATGTTGTTATTATATATGATTAGTAAAATCTTATAGAGTCCATATTCATTATGGTTATTACGATACCCTTATTTTCATAATAAATCTTTGTTCACAATCCTAATCTAATCAGTTCCATTAAGTTAATAAAAAAAAGTAAGCATCCGACTAGTTGAATAGAGTAATCAAGCTTCATGATTAGACTAGTGACAATAGCTCAACTTATCATGGAGACTATTGGTAACAAGTAAACCGTACTTATGGAGATCAAGTATCCACCAATTATGTAAACACTATGGAATAGAGCTAATTAGAGTAGTGTGAAAGAGCCTATAACAGTTGCCTGTACTTTATACCTTACTTCATGTGAACAAATGACTGTACTAATTAGGGATATATACATGTGATTAAACTCCATAGAATCCAATCAAGCTGAGTAATAAACACCAATATTACGTGCTTTACATGAATTTCATACTGATTACAACTCTTTACCTCTTTAAACTAGTAATAAGGGTATACATACTAGTGATTGTTATGGAAACATAGACCTGTAGTAAGCTTGTTAGACTAGTGAACAAATCACCATTACCTTTACTCTTAATCATATTGTATTTACGTAATGAATAGATTTGCGATATCATAACCTATACGATGAAGCTTAGATTCATTCAATAATCATAAGCTTACTATGAGTACCATGTTATTCAACAACTTGATAGCTTAAGTAGTGTTATCACAAAGGCTAGTTATTCCATATTCCTTATATACTCTATAACGAGCTATTACCATTCCATTTATCTAGGATATGATTCAATGGGATTACTTTACCTATGCTAGTAATCATATATGGCTAGTTACTATAAGGATTACATATATGATAGTGTTCAAACTAAGCTTCATGCTTACTTATGGAACTAATACTAAGTGATGTGGTATGTGCTTTACCATTTTCTAACACAAGATTAACAAGAGATAAGGGTCTCTTTCAAAGGTAGTTGGAATCCTTTAAAATAAAAATCTTAGAGAGTTCTAAAGGAACCTAACATTGATTATCGAAAAGCTTGGGTTTTTTTCGACAAAGCTTGTCAAGGGGATCCAAGTATGTGTGGGCCAGGGGATATTCTGCATATTAACTCTTCCCACTATTTTCTTATGAAGTATGTTAAGGTACCAACAATAGAGTTTAGTTTTATTACCTTTGAATTATAATGAATACTACAAAGGAAAAAATATAGAAACATATGCAGGTCATTGGAGATTCCAAGCCTCTGATGGATTGGGGCAATAGCATAAGCAAAATTGCAAATATTTTGCTAGCCCCAATAATGAGTCTTGTGCTAGAGGTAAAGCAATCTTTTGATGATATATCTTTCTTCATATCTATAGAGAATACAATACAAGAGAATACAAGTTATTTAAAGAAGTTGTGCCAATGCAAGAGGGGTCCCTATTTGTTCAGGAGTTTAGAGAAGGGGGCTTAGCTTTCCATAATGGAATCGACTCTTTATTATTTTCTTGCATTGCATATTCTCTTTCTTAGAAGCATTTATTTATTAAGAATCAGATCTAAAAGGGTATATTCTTCAGAAGTAAAGGATGCCTTAAAGGAGTCTAGGATGACATTATATAAGTAGCCATAAGACTATTGAACAAATTGTCAATGTTGAATTTTTTTATCAAAAATACATGCCATTTAGGCCTCCTTAGGCAGATCAATGTATATTTTGATTTCATTCTTGCCATATCAAATACATATATTATTTTCTTGGAATAAAAAGGTCAACTAGTCTTACCTAAGGTTGATGATGTTACATGTTAGCTTCTCATGTGAATTTGTTGACTAGATGGATGGATGTTATTCATTTGTTTCTTTCTCCTTGTTGATTAATGGTTTTGATTCATCTTTCTTCTAACCATTGAGAGGTCTAAGGAAGGGCTTCCCACTCTCACCTCTACCTTTTATTCTTATAGTGGAAGTTTAAGAAAATGCATTTTTCATGAAAGAGGTAATGGTAGATTGAAAGGTATCAAACTCATTAACCATACATCTCTAACACACCTATTGTTTGTAGATGTTTCCTTAATTTTCGATCACAGATATTTGAGGGATGCAAGAGTGACGCTAAGAGGTATCATCTCCGACGTGGTTTCTATGGGAGCGACATTCTTGGAGGTGGAAAGAGTGATGTCTTCGAGGTGGCAAGAGCGACACTCTTGGAGGTGGAAATAGAGACGTCTTGGAGGTGGCAAGGGTGACATTAAGAGGTATCATCTCCGACGTGGTTTCTATGGGAGAGACACTCCAAGATGTCGCAATAGCGACTGTGTTGTAGGTATTTAGAAAAAAAATACAATATCAATACTGAGAGGGACAGGTACATTAACCTTTGCTAATATACTGGCCATATCAATATTTAAATCTATATCATCGGTCTTAGGAAAGGTTGGTTGAGGAGGAGGATTGAATTCCAATGGTAAAGGGGGTCTTGTCTAATGAGGTTTAGGATCACTAGGATATGTCTCAGGTGTGTTATCACACGAACTCGCAATTTTTGAGCTAAATTCAGAAAGCTCAAGTGCAATCATGTGTAACTTAGAGGGAAGGCCACTATCACCTCACCAACCCTCTTTCACTTCAAGCCAACTTTCCTCTGACTGAAGGGGGTTTCCCTCAATTAATATTGCGAGGACTTAGGGAAAGGAATCTCAATGTGGAGAGTGAAGTCCAAGAAAAATGTGTTTGGGTAGCTTTAGACTATTGAAGAAAGTACTTGGAGGTCTCAAGATCAATGTCTTTTCATTGGGCATATGGAGTTAATGTAGTGCTTCAATGGAGACAGAGGGAAAAACAAGACTTGAAAGTCTATCATAGGATTATCACCTCATAAGCCTAGGTCAACCTCCTAGGAGAGAAAACCCTAGAGTTTATCCTCTCATAAAAACTAGGTGTCATCCTATCCCTTCAAGATCTACTAGCACAAGATCAAGACAACTATGTTTTAAACCCTAGGGGGATAGCCACTTCTAACCCCTAGAACTAAACCCTAGCCAATAAAATCCTTAAGGGGATAGCCACTCCTAACCATTAAGGAAAACCTTGAATGCTTCAATGAGTTAATATGGATAAAACAAGGGAAGGGGATGATTACTCTTAATTCTTCCTTAGGGTTTCAAGATTGTTCAAGGAGATATTAGTTGCAAGGGTTGATCTTGGGATGGTAAATATGGAAGAATACAATGAAGTGATCATAGCAGAATAAAGTGGCTTTGTTTCTTATGTACATCAAATTCTTTGGGATGGACTAAAGGCATGACATAAAATAAATTCAAGTGATCTCCAAGTCTTCTATCCTCTTCATTTTGTGGCTAGATATGATGACATCTTAGTTCCTCAGAAACTTCTACAACAACATGTATTCTCAGAAGGCTATATGCAATTGTTAATCCCTAGACAAAGTTGGGAATATAGTTCTATATTGAATTGATCTCATCTTGAACTTGGATATTAGTTTCTTGTGAAAAATATTCTTCTCAAGAAGACTAGAAGTATTGTTATACAAAGAACTAACTTCATTTTGAAGTATTTCATTAGTATCATGTAATGAATCAATGGCATTAGGAAGATTGGATTTAGTGTTTTACAGTGAAGTAATTTCATTGGGTATTTCATTGTTATACTTCTATAAAGATGTGACTTGCTCATTAAACTAAGTAATAATATCCCATGATATAGTTTTTCCATTATGTAGCTTGGTATTAGTCTCTTGCAAGGACGAGTCTATGGGTTGGGAACATGAAGTGCAAAGGCCCTCTTAACCTTCAAAACAAATGACCACCTTAAAAAATTCCCCAAGTCCAAAAAATAAAAAAAAGGAATATATTCCAAGACCATGGGCAGTGTTTGATATAGTAACCATGTATACATCTTCAAGTCAGATAACTCCATCTTTGGAGACAAGGTGGATTGGAATAATTGGGACAAATTGGACAAATTGGAATAATTGGCTTGCCTTAGTCTATGGTTTTAAGGTCTTTCCCTAATAAGTAGTAGTAATAGCTTGAGTTTAGTTCAGTGTTAGTTATTTCTCTTTCTCTATGGGCTTAACACATGTAATGTACACTAATAGAATATGTGTTCTTAGTGTGGAAATGTTTCTAATGGTATATATTCTTGATAATATCTTGGTGAAATCAAGGAGGTGTTTGATATCATGTACACGTAATACTGGATTTATCCATTGATGAAGAAATGAGTGGAATTTATGAATCCACTATGACTTATGACCTATAGATCACTTAATTGGTGATTCCTATTACTTTGAATCCCATTGCATGTCGAGCTCTGATTGGTGATTCTTAGATATGGCACTGATTAAAACCATTGAGACATATCCATCATGTTGTGATCCTTTCTTCATATTGCATATTCAACAATTTACCACAACCTGGTGTTATCGTATAAATCGGTAGGTGCAGACACTAACTGATCTCCCTAGATCCACCTAGATCTAGAACAAAACACACCAG
Organism: Picea engelmannii; assembly: GCA_009831015.1. NCBI lineage: Eukaryota > Viridiplantae > Streptophyta > Pinopsida > Pinales > Pinaceae > Picea > Picea engelmannii. The sequence continues at coordinate 74,041 of ML824628.1, read as the reverse complement.
AACATGACACTTTCCTTAAGTTTTAAATATTGAATTTACTAACTAAAGATGGATAGGTGACATACCGTTTAAACGCCGCTTCCTCTCACTATCGCCATCCTAGCTTCGTTCCAATGCTCATAAAATGATGAACCTGCAAAAGAACACAACTGACCAAAGTGATAGTAATAACATAAACTCAATATAAACCTATGTATGCGATCAAGGAATCATACAATAAAACACAACAAGCTTTATAGGAAATAATCGTATTACTGTATCATATTAAATGTGAAAGAGAGATTACAACCATGGCCTTGATGTCATAAGGTCCCTTTCAACTATCCTTCATTCCCCACACACTTCTTGCTCCAAGAATTCTAAAAGCCTAGATCTAATAATATTCACAATCTATCTCGACAAAGGAAAAACTCAAAGACACTCCAACCAAGCTAATAATTCCAAGCCAAATCCCACTTAGCCCTTCTCCATGAGAGCTCATCTCCTTTTATAAGCTGAAGAGGATAAGGTGAGGAGGTTAGGATGATCCCACTAAATCATGAAAGTGAGTAAGATCCAAACCATTCGGATGCCACCTCACCATGGAAGTTTCTCCTTCTAGAAGATTTGAGAAAACACTCATTTTTCCCACGTGTAAGCATTCTCGCACCCTGCCTATAGAGAAGGCCGTGAACTCCTCATGACCTAGATATGATGCAACCCATGAGAATCAGGCATTCTCACACCCTATCTATAATCAACCTGTGAACTTCCTTTTTTATAGGGTTTTTACAAAGGAAAATACAACTTCTTTTCTCAGAAAATGTTCTTTTCCCTTCTTTCTTCAGGAACTTAGGCCACTAACCCCTCTGAAGACTACAGATAGGTTTACATCATTAACGGTCATAGGGATGATGAAAATAATGTGTAATAGAGAGCTCCCCAAAGTATGAAGTTAGAATAGAGTGATAGCTGAAATACTTTGTCGAGTGTGTGTAGGGAACAAGGAATAGTCGGTCGGAAACCTGCCAACAAACAAGGAAATACAATACAATAATACATCATCATTGAGGTAGGCATTCCCATACTTAGAATACAAATGACTCAGAGCATAAATGCCGACATGCAAAGATCCATGTCAAGTAAGACAAGGGCATGGCCACCAAACATACACCGTGGATCCATGCCATTATGAATCAAATCTGAACATAGCCACCAAAAATACACTGTGGATCTATGTGTTAAAGTTTCAAATTTGAACATAGCCACCAGACATACAATGTGGATCTATGCAACAATACACTGAATATACTCCAACGCAACCTGGATCTGTCAGAAAATATCCAGAGTCTTCATCTCTGCCACTCTATAGTATGAATCTAACCATGTGAATACATGTGCTGAAGTCGAACATGGTAGAAACCACTTGATTACCGGTCATTAGTGTATACCATTAACAAGGGCGAGGGAAATCACCATTAATGTCAATGACTCCCAAGGTACACTAGTACAATCCAACGAATGTGAATAAATGAGCTGAAGTCAAACACTCGACGAAATCTCCTGATCAGGGGTCAATAATGAAAACCCACTTTCAAAAGCGAGGAAACCTTCCATTGAGGCATGCAAGTTCCAATACCAATTAGTTTCTAAGTCTAATTCCTGGATAATGAGTTGAATTTGACAGGAAAAGACTCGTCACAGGAGGGCCTTAATGTATCCCACATCAATGACTCGAAACAAGTAACAAGATTTGATGTAGGTCACAGTAACAAGTGATTCCGGACTGACTCAGGGATGGCCGACGCAATAGAAGGCTTAAAGACTGCATAAATGGCTGACGCAATAGAAGGCTTTCCGGGTTGAACTTCTCTTTGAACATATTGACGACATGACAATTATCTTGGAAATACTGACTCAACAATAGGGATCACAGACCAACGGGTAATCTTATAAGGAGTATGATCAAGAGACAAGTGGATTTTCCAACCTAGACACAAGGCAAGTGAAAGGGTGTCATGTTCAAAAGTGACTCTTCCATAGAATACAGGTTTAGACACATTTCTTTCCCAATTTTTTCCCCACCATTTCTGGCGAGTATCTCTTTATTTTTACGCAAGCTTGAAGAGGATAACATATGCTTGTGAATTTAAGCTCATCCTTCGGACGAGCCCCTCAGAGTATGTTTAACGAACCCTAGGAAGGAGTGGTTCGGTCCCATATAGGCCTTTCAATGTTTGTTTTATGAGTCCAAAGAAAGAAAACTCAGGGGTTTTTCATGTTTATAGAGTCTAAAAAAACACTCAAAGAGAACTCTCTCATTTCCCTTTTCGTAAAGTAGTCTGATGAGACTGAAAAAGAGATAAAATATCGCTCAACATACATTTTCTTTAAATACTTTAACGAGCGTGAAAAGAACAAGGTCGCTCGACAATATTTTCATGTTTAGAGAGTCTGAAAGAGCTTAAAGGGAACTCCAGTGGGTTCCTTTTTCGTATAACCTTTACGAGTCCAAAAAAGTGATAAACGTATACTCAGTTACATTCTCACGTATTTACGAGCATGAGAAAGAACAAAGACTAAGCTCAGTAACTTATTCTCATGTATTTACGAGCATGAGAAAGAACAAAGACTAAGCTTGGGATTGTTTTCATTTTTACGCAATCTTTAAAACAAAACAAAACTATGCTTGGACTTGGTTTCATTTTTACACAAGATTGAACTAGAGGAAACTATGCTTGGACCTGGTTTCAGTTTTACACAAGCTTGAACCAGAGGAAACTATGCTTGGACCTGGTTTTAGTTTTACATAAGCTCGAACCAGAGGAAACTATGCTTGAGGTAAGTGGTTTCATTTTTACACAAGCTTGAACCATAGAAAACTATTCTTGGACTTCCCAACGCATAACACATGGATGGTTGGTACTTAGCCCCCAGCTTAAGAAGCTAGCGGATCAACGTCAACATGAAGTCCAGAGGCTGAGGCAAACACCCCCCAAGCTTCGTTTCATCCAATTGCAAAGGAGAATGAAATGAAGCTTCAAATACTAGACAAAGGACTTGACTCAAATAGAGAGGGGGAAAAACTATTTCATTTTTTAACGAGCTTGGCACATAAACAATAACTATGCTTGTAACCTCTATTTCATTTTTTAATGAGGTTGCCACAAAGACGAAAAAACTGTTAATGTTTATGCCATTATTATAGTTATTTTCATTTCAATAGATAATAGCAACATAAGAACAAGATCACTGAGAAATACACATTCACAAGAGACAAAACATTTATCCTAGGAAACCCTCTAGGGGAAGAAAACCCAACAAAACTTCCTTAATATAAATAGCCAATACAATGCCAATAGATCTTATGCTAAAACAGAAAGTCCTCTCCCAAGATATGCACCACTCTCTCTCTCCTTTGCCGGTAACAGATCAAAACTTGTCTCTCAAACTGAGCAAGTGAGTTGTGATCAAATGAGGCGCTAGCCTCCTTTATTTATACAAGTTCTGGCACGTGTGAAGTGTCTTTTCACTAGCAGGGCCGACTTCTCAATCTGGGTGGGTAAACCAACCTTTATTATATTTTTGGGTCTTCTTATTAACTACTGGGGCCGACTTCTTATTCTGCCTATTATAATTGTCTGTTGACCAATCCACAAAAGGGGATTTGGTCCTATTACAATATCTGACATGATCAATCCACAATGGGGATTGTTCCTATAAATAAAATATCAATAATAATAAGAATACTCTTAGCAGTTACATTATTTCAACAAAAACTATACTCGTAAGTGGTTTCATTTTTTAACGAGCTTGAAATCAAAAAACCATGCTCAAAGACCTCTGTTTCATTTTTTAACGAGGTTGCCTCAGAGACGTAAAAAATATCCTCGTCTCTCTTCTTGATCATGGATTCCAAGAGGAAAATGCTCCGGAAGGACACCATGTCAAGGGACAAAACTCAGTCATGGCTTCCAAGAGGTCTTCATTGGAAGGAAGAAACACACTCTGGAAGGACACCATGTCGAGGGCCACGACAGGAGTAAAGAGATCAGGCTCTAACAACCCTATCGAAGAGATCACCATGTCAACTACTGGATCTAAGTCATCAGAAGTTGAAGTCATGGGAGACAACGCCACATAATTGACATGTGGCGGGGGCGATATCATCTTCATATAAGAACCATTCAGGGAGGCAATCCAGGTGGGGTCAATGAATGAAAGTTGATCAACAGTCACAACTCGTCCATCGTGAGGGAAATATATCACACAAAAAAGAGTAGACACAATAGCTTTCATGGCATAGACATAATCTCGCCCAAGGAGTAAAGAAAAATCCAAGGGGTCTTGGACTACCATGACGTTAATAAAGACAGTTTTCCTTACCAAAGTTACAGGAAACTGAGGAAGGGTTCCTAAAGGTTGACTATTTCTTTTGTTAAAATCTAACAGATTCTACGTAACCGGTGCAAGTGGAGGACAACCCAAAGCTTGCCAAGCAAAATAGGACAAAATGCTAACAGATGCACCTTCATCTATCAGTGTCTGAGGAACGTTTTGACCACAAACCTGTACTGTAATCTGGAAAGGAATGTGAGAGGGAAGACGAGGTCTAGTTAGCACACCCCAATCAAAATGGATGGCCTCATAACTTGGAGGGGGTTCCACGGGAGAAGGAGGAATAACCCCCGACATGGTAGATTCTGTATCAATGAGAAAAACATGGGCAGTATCGGGTTTACTCAATAGCAGGAGAGTAGGATCGACCGATGATGAGATCAGATCGACCACTTGGGTTGCATTCGCCAAGGGGAGAATGGGGTCGACAGATGGAAACAGATCGACCACTTGGGTGACACTCTCTAACAGGAGAGGGGGATCGACCGAGGATGGGATCAGATCGACCGCTTTAGTTTCACTCTCTGAGGGGAGAGCGGGATTGGCCGAGGATGGTGTCGGATCAACCACTTTGTCAACTGGTTCAACTAAGGACGTGACCAGATTGACGACATGATCAACCAGATTGATCGGTGAAGGGACCCGAGTGATCAATCCATAAACTATAAGGGGGTCAAGAGTAATATTGTGAAAAGCAACTGGAAGTTGAGGCTATGAAACAGTCATGTCTTCCAGTAATTTCGAGGCTTCGTCCATATGAGGGAAAAGGTGAGTGAGATGACTCCCTTTTCATAACATGCACGGGAACTTGACTCTACTTTTCTTCTTCCCAATGGTATCTTGAATAGTCTATGGGAAGTGATCAACATGTTGTTCAGAGGCTAACGACATGGGTTGGTGAGGATGTGTAGACCATGCTTCTATAACCTTGGATAGACTAGGGCATTCCTTAAGAAGATGGCTACCTTTACAAAGCCTGCAAGGGTACTTGGGCTTATGAGTTGTTTGGGTGATCTTGACATCATCAACACTCCCAACATGATTAACAATAATTGGTTTCCTTCCAACATGTTTGACAGTGGTTGGAGGTTTTGACCCTCGTTTATCTTTCTTCTTCTTAATCTTTCTTTTCTTCTTCTTCTTATTCACTAGGTTACTAGATTCAGAACTTTCACTCAACGAAGAAGATGAAACGGAAGGCGACCTTGCAAGCGAAGAAGGTGAAGAAGACCTTACTGGTGAAGAAGGTGAAGGATCAACATGAGGTTGATGTTCTTAGGGGGAAGTGCTTATGACTGAATCACTTACTGCATTCGGGATTACCTGAGTGGAAAACAACCATACCGGTAATCCAATTGTGAGACTTGGAAGGCTCAAAGTAGCAATGTGAGGAGGACCAATGTTTTCGTAAGAAGGAAAAACAAAAGGTTCCCCTGGAAAAGGGGTTCCTTCATTTGTCATTCTGGGAACTGACGCCATTAAAACAGAGATCCAATTTAGAGTCCACTAGGGAAAACAAACAACACACGCTAAAAATCTAGTAAGAAAGAAAACAAACAAAACCTTCTCACAATGAATGCATTAGTTGGTGATGAAATCCAATGTCACGAGAACAAAGTAAGAAGGGGTTGATATAGAGCGGGTGGAAAAGTTACGTTGATGATCTTCTTAATGGACTTACACCCTGGTGCAATCTCCCACACATAATCGTGGGTATACCCTCCAAGGAGCCCGAGTGAGTTTGGCCAACGTCGATTCCAGGTATCGTGAAGACTTGCCCCTCTAGAGTCACCTTGTGTAAAGACCCTAAAGAGATAGGCCACTAAGGTTACTAATCACTACAGTGATGCCTGGGGAAACAGTCGACAGTCTGATCCACGAGCAAGGGCAGGGTATCTAGCCCGAAATCAACTTGAAAGGCTTCCACTCATCATTATGGGTATACCTCTCAAGCGACCCCCATAATACGCGCACCGTCTACACGAAGACCAACAAAGCAGGGTGAGTAACTCTGCTAGTCTCAATGCGACCTCATGATTGACCCTCGTGTTAGAAGGGCTTCCCAGGAAAAAATGTAATAAGTGGATTTAACCGCTCCCTAACTCAATATTCTATGTTTGTTTGAAACTTTCTAAAGTTATCTTTCACACCTATTCCAAAGCCCTACAACTAATCTAATGTAGGTTTTCTACCAGAAAGTATAAAAAATGTCTAATAAGTTTTTATAAGCGCTTTATTTTATGGCTGTTGTTACTCAAGAGGAAAATGGCGTGGACAATATGGTGTTTTGACCGACTCAAAAATTATGCAAAGAGATGAAGATGCAATCTTTTCATTTCGATGAAAGCTATGCTACGAGAAGGAGAAAACATTTATCATTCCCATATGCACGATGTCCCAAAATTTATTAAACTCATCAATATAAAGATTCTCAAGAAATTAGAAAAAGGTACTGTACACCAATGCACAATTCATGCCCCCCCCCCCCGCGGCCATGAGGGGGAAATTTTTTCGGAATTTAAGACCAAAAAATGCCAAGAATCATGCAATTTCGCTACTTCAAATGCAAGGATGCTCCCAATATAATATAAAGAAAGAAATTAAATCTTTTTGTTTCAAAAATTTCACTAAAAGCAATAATGAAATTTCTTAAAACAAAGAAACCCAAACTAAAAGTTTTCTTTTAAAGCGAAGTATTCATAAGAAATCTGATCTTTCCCTAAACAATTCTAAAGAAAACACATGCTTTGTAATTGAAAGACACTGAAAGCAAGAGACTAATCCTTCAAAACCAAACAAATCCAATGTGGCTAAAAGTAACTCAAAGAATGTCAAGTAGACTGTAAACAGATCAATATAGGCTCCAAAATCTCAATTCAGCTGATCAAAGCAAAATTGGGTCATCAAAAGATGACAAGACCCAATCCAAAAAAGTTTACAAACAAGTTCACAGCCTAGCAGTAGAGTACAGTGTGAGAGTTAGGTATTCTCGCAGGCTAGACACTGGTAGGGTGTGAGAAGTTCACACTGGATCTAACAGTAGGGTGTGAAAATCAATGGTTTTCGCACTCTATAGAGAGGTATAGTGCGAGAATGTCTGTAATCAAAGAAAATTTTGAAAAAGGATAGGGAATCTAAGTGAACCTCTAGATCCAGAGAGTCTGGATGGATGTCCCACAGACTCAGAAACCAAAAAACAAGCAATCAAAGGAAGAGAAACTAGACTAACTAGGAAACAATCCGTTCCCCAGTATGGTTGCCAATTTTGTTATCGGATAAATTGGTAGGTGCAGACACTAACTGATCTCCCTAGATCCACCTATATCTAGAACAAAACACACCAAAACATGACACTTTCCTTAAGTTTTAAATATTGAATTTACTAACTAAAGAGGGATAGGTGACATACCGTTTAAACGCCGCTTCCTCTCGCTATCGCCATCCTAGCTTCATTCCAACACTCATACAATGATGAACCTGCAAAAGAACGCAACCAACCAAAGTGATAGTAATAGCATAAACTCAATATAAACCTATGTATGCGATCAAGGAATCATACAATAAAACACAACAAGATTTATAGGAAAGAATCGTATTACTGTATCATATTAAATGTGAAAGAGAGATTACAACCATGGCCTTGATGTCGTAAGGTCCCTTCCAACTGTCCTTTGTTCCCCACACACTTCTTGCTCCAAGAATTCTAAAAGCATAGATATGATAATATTCACAATCTGTCTTGATAAAGGCAAAAATCAAAGACACTCCAACCAACCTAATAATTCCAAGCCAAATCCCACTTAGCCCTTCTCCATGAGAGATCCTCTCCTTTTATAAGTTGAATAGGATAAGGTGAGGAGGTTAGGATGATCCCACTAAATCATGAAAGTGAGTAAGATCCAAACCATTCGGATTCCACCTCACCATGGAAGTTTCTCCTTCTAGAAGATTCGAGAAAACACTCGTTTTTCCCACGTGTAAGCATTCTCGCACCCTGCCTATAGAGCAGACTACGAACTCCCCGTGACCTAGCTATGATGTAGCCTATGAGAATCAGGCATTCTCGCACCCTAGCTATAATGCAGCCTGCAAATTTCCTTTTTTATAGGGTTTTTACAAAGGAAAATACAACTTCTTTTCTCAGAAAAAGTTCTTCTCCCTTCTTTCTTTAGGAACTCAGGCCACTGACCCCTCTGAAGACTACATATAGGTTTACATCATTAACGATCACAGGGATGATGAAAAT
>ML824628.1:50999-64439 GCA_009831015.1 Picea engelmannii | reverse complement strand
GAGGATCGTAGTAGATCCCTCGGTGAAAAGTAGTGATGTGTATAAACTGCCAATGGAAAATTTTAAAGATGCAAAGTATAGGCATCCATAAGATATCTCAAGCAATGAATCCTTCTACTAAAATATGGAAGTAGTGGTGGAAAACAAGGGAGAGTATAAGCATATCAAAACTGGAAATTGGGTTGTGGAATGGGTACATTGGCCAGTTAAAAAGGAACCATGTGTATTTTTTCATCATTTTGGTGTAGCTCAAGTGGTTGTGATGAGAAGTTGTTACCCTCCCCACCTGGGTTCAAATCCCACTATATGTCATGTTTTCTCTTAATGCACCAATTTTTGATGAGCTATATATGATATATCATAAATTGTTGACCCAACATTGTTCCCTAAAGAATCTAGGGTTTACCCTAGGTACCATTCTCAGAATGAGAGGAAGTGCCCAAGTAGTTTTCCCTGGGATATGTTACCTCAAAAAAAAAAAACCATGTAAAAATAAGAAAGAAAGATGGCATGCTAGTTTGGTCTAAAAACCCAACGTTGGAGATTAGATTGGGCTACACAACATTGGTTGAAGAAGAAATTCAGGAAGTGGAGCTTTGGTGGTGGAAATCCTTATGGAGGTTAGAAGCTCCTTTGAAATAAAATTTTTATATGTGGCTTGTATTAATGGATAAGATGCTTACTTGAGAGGTTCTTCAAAGGCATAATTGACAAGGACCTGGAAGTGATTCAAAGGCATAATCAATAGGGACCTATAGGATATACATTATGCAGGAAGGCAATGGAAACGATCAACCATCTATTGAATAATTGTTTATATGCAAATGAGATTTGGGTAGAACTGGAATTTATCATTGGCTGCGAGGGAAAATGGAATGGTAAATCTATAGGGGAGTGTCTCGAAAAATGGATGCAAAATAAGGAGCTTAAAGAATATATATCCCTTCCATTTTTGGCTTCTTAGAGTATTTGTCTTGCATGCAACTCAATTATATTTCAAGATAAAGGGATGCCTTCCTTTCAATGTGCTTCACATATTAGAGTTACTTTTTCTAGTATCAAGATTCAAGATACCTATAAAGGGGGTCAAACAAAGAATATTGGAGCACCCTTTAATAGAGCAGAGACAGGCCAAGGGTTGTTTTGATGAAGCTAGCCAAAGGCTGCCCACCCGTGGTAGCCTCAACTGCCTTTTCCCATGATTTTTCCATCTTTCTTATGATTTAAGCTTCCACAACAAGTTCAAATCCACCGACTCAAACAAAAGAATAAACCACTTTTCCCAACTAAATCACTTCATCCTGAATACATACTAAGCAAGCATAAGATTTTCCATGGTTCGTGTCCATCAGAACTGTAGAATCCAGCTCATGGTGAAGAATCTTCAAATTTTTGATGAAGAAACCGTTCTAATCGTCTCTTGCATGAATCCGCGCCAAAATTTAGACAACAACAATTATTTTTTTTTCCATCGAGAGAAGGAAGCAACAACTGCTCCGTAATTTACAAAATAAAGTCATTTTCAACGATTCTTACACAAAACTGCTTAGTGTTTCTCCATTGAAATATGAAACAACAACAAAGGCTTCAAAATTTACAAGATAAGGCTGCTCTGAGTGATTCTTACATGAATCTGCGCCAAATTTCTGTCGCAACCACACAAAACGTTTCATCAGTGTAATTATCAGATGTGTTCATCATCATCGCCATGTGTTCATCATCATCGTATGATTATGGAGTAGAATGAGCTTGCAAATACCAATGGCAGATACCTTTATGACCAGTAAAAAAAAGATTAGTTAATATTTTAAGTGCCTTGAAGAAAATTTATCCCTACACCACTCTTACAGTCATGGCCTTATTTTGTAATTCTCATAAACATATTCTCAGCTGTGTTGTCTTGACGTAGTGCAGTTAAAAACAAGCCAAATAAAGTGTCATTGCTTCATTCCTAATTCATGAATTGAAATAGTAAATTGGTCTATAGAATGTTATGTTTTACTTGGATTCACTATGTGAGAATGCAACACTTACAAGGGGCCTTAAAGATTTAGCATACAAGAATGCTACAAGTATTGTGAATTGGGCAATAGCATAATTTTCTTTGTGAACTTTGATGGGACATATATAAAATCATAACAAAGGTAGCTAAATAATTTGAAGTAATTACAGGGGATTAGATTTCTTAACTTGAAAACATGTGGACAATTTGGAGATATGCTATAGCTAGTGAATAGCAATTCAAATATTCTCAGGCCCATCATTTTTTCTGCGATAAAAATGAGAAAACAAATTTAAATAAACCAATATGAGTTTGCTACAATGCTTGCAATTTGACACTGAATTCTGTTGAATTTTATTAAGAGACTCTAGTTAAGTTAATTTTGATCAGCTACAATAGACTCTCATTCTTTCTAGATTTACCTCACAAAGTTCACTCTTAAAGTACAAATACATATTTCAAATTCTTACCAGAAAGTACTGATCACACTTACTCACAGTATGAGTCGTGGAAAATAATTTCTTCCTACTGGGCTTTCTGTCATGGCAGGCAAGATATATTATAATGTGCAGATTAAGTTAGAGTAGGAATTTACAACTTTAAGTCCCTGAAGTGTACTTTAAAATTTGTTTGGAAAAATGAAAACCACTTGATCAAACATATTTTGACATGGGGCAACATTGCACTGTAGACTATGATAGTATTTGAGAAGAATGTCTTGGGGTGTGCCATCATTTCACTCTCTTTCGTTGTAAGATTTGCAATATAATATAAGCCTCCCTAATATTTAAAGGGGTGAAATATATTATTTATTTAAAGGGGCGGGCTTTGAAGATTTTTTATTTTCATGTCACATAGTATTTTGTCAAGAAACTCTATTTACAATAAAACTAAAATTTATTAATTTCTACAGATTTAACATCTACAAAAAGCTAGAAATTTACTTTTAGATATGGAAACTTCCTACATGTGACAAGTTCCATCCTCAATAGCCCCAATCTTGTTTTCAGGCATAATTCAAAACCAGGCCAGTTGCAATTAGAATCTCATGCTGTGCATCTTCTCGTCTTCTACTACCAACTTACCAAGTTCCATTTCCAATAGCCCCGAGCTTGATGCCAGACAGAAGTCAAAACTAGGCCAACTGCAACTAAAATATCATGCCATGAATCTTCTCATCTTCTACTGCCAATTATCTAATGTAGTCGCACAAAAAAAGAACAGTTGACAAGTAAATAGTAACTCTGGATTGTGGAAACACGAGGATTTAAATTTGTCCCTTGTTAAGTTATTAATAATTATGTTAAAATATTTTATTTTGATTTGCTAAAACATGTCAACCAGTCTAAGATGCTTCTTACCCTTGACTGAAAACAACTTCTTTTGTTTTGGAAGTGCTCCACGAAACAAAACCCGAAAGTATGGGTATCTATTATGCCAAAATCCCTTGGACTTGCACCCCACCTCATCCCTTTGAAACTCATGTAATATAGGCGGAGCAAACCACAATGAGTAGGCTGTGTTATCACAAGTGTGACCAAGCTGTGTTTCTCGTTCTGTTCCATTCTTGTTTCCCATTTTTGGGAACATAGCTCTGGTGGGTGACTTGACACCTTCTCGACATCACCAATGAACCTATGCCCCAGTGGTACTTACTACTAACAACAACAATGAAAACAACACTAAGCTGCTAATCCAGACATGTTAACAAAACACCTTAATCTATCATCAAGCTTACCACGTTAATTCGTGCTGGAGTAACATAATCTTCGTTTCATCATTAAAGTTTAGGTTAAAGGCCAGTGTCATCGTGATTTGGGGTTTATATTTTAAAGATCGGTGTCATTTCAGATTTAGGGTTTAGAAGTTCAGTGTCATTTAAGATTTTAAGGTCAAAGGTTTAAAAAGTGCCACTTGAGATTTTAGGGTTTAGGGTTTAAAGGTCATTGCCATTGCACATCCTGTGCATCTTTGTAGATTCAGTATATAGGAAACTCGTAATGAAGTGATTTTAAACAATATGGAATGAAATTCAAATGTTTTAAAAGCACAATGCTCGAGTTTCATCAAGACATAAATTTTACTCGATAATAAATTCATCCTTGTACAAAAAATTTGGAGTTTCTTCAAACAATATAGTGAAGAGATGTAACTAGATTACCAGGCCTCGCTCTTCCAGGCTTGTTAAAACATGATGAAGTTCACAGGGAGAGATGGATCCATTCCCATCCATGTCAAACATATTGAATGCTTCTTTTGATAAATTGTGAAGCAAGAAATGCAAAGAGAAAGAATAGAACATAAAATAGTATATTAGAATATAAGAAGAAGAGTACAAAACGAGTACATGAAGAGGATCATGAAGAAGTTAGTATGCAAAGGGAAATAGCTGAGCTAAATAGGCTCAAGAAAATCAAGAATAGAAAGTACAACTATCCAGAACAACTGGCAGTGTATAGTCAGCCTGTTGAGGTTACATTATATTTAACACTCCCTCTTAAACTCAACAGTTACAAACATCAGCACTGATTATGCCTAAGTGTTGTCTCTAAAAATCAAAAACTGATTTTCCCAGTGGATTTGTAAAGATATCAACAAGCTTATCTCGAGAACCACAAAATTGTAGTACAATATTACCATTATTGACTAGCTCGCGTATGAAATGAAAATCAGTGTCAATGTGTTTCCTTTTCGTATGAAACACATGATTTTTGGATAGAGCAATTGCTGAAGTATTGTCACAAAAAATAGGAGTTGGATCCTTTTCTGTATGTGACATATCTTTCAATATTCTTCTCAGCCACACAGCTTGACAGGAAGCTGAGGTAGCAACGACATACTCTGCCTCTACAGAAGATATTGAAACAATTGGCTGCTTCTTTGATGCCCATGATATTAGGTTCGTGCCCAGTTGAAAAACATGTCCAGATGTGCTTTTCCTATCATCTAGGTTGCCTGCAAAATCACTGTCTATGTAACCAGAAAGTTGATTACTATCAGATTTAGTGTACCATAAGCTGAAATTGAGAGTTCCTGCAACATATCTCATAATTCGTTTTGCCATTTTCCAATGAGAATCTTTGGGTGATTCCATGAATCTGGAAACAAGGCTGGCTGCATACATAATGTCAGGCCTAGTTGCTGTAAGATACAACAAACTGCCTACTAAACTTTTGTATAGGGTAGAGTCCACTGTAGGACCTTCATCATTCTTGCTCAATTTTATGCCTAGTGGTATGGGGGTTTCTGCTGGATTTCATTCTTCCATGCGAAATCTTTTGAGGATGTCTACTGCATACTTTTGCTGACAGACAAAAATTCCTTTGGTTGATTGATCAACCTCAATCCCTAAAAAATATTTGATTATGCCAAGATCTGTCATCTAAAACTCAGATTGCATGGCATGTTTAAAATTTGTTAACTCAAGATTTCCCGTATAGATCATGTCATCAACATATAAACATACAATCAAAATTTTACCATGCTGATCTGTTTTGGTGTGAAGAGTTGGCTCATTTTGGCTTCTGCTAAAACCACTTTTGATCAGATAAGTGTCAATTTTGCTGTACCAAGCTCTTGGAGCTTGCTTTAAGCCATACAAGGATTTATTTAACCGATATACTTTGGCTGGGTTCTCTTGGAATTCAAATCCAGGTGGCTGATCGACATAAACTTCTTCTTCTAAGAAACCATTCAGGAATGCTGACTTGACATCCATCTGGTATACTTGCCATTTGTGTTGGGCTGCTATGGCCAATAGAGTCCTTACAGTGTCTAATCTTGCTACTGGAGCAAAAGTTTCACCATAATCAGTACCAAGTTGTTGTGAGAATCCTTTGGCAACAAGTCTTGCCTTGTGTTTTTCAATCTGCCCTTTTTCATTGAGTTTAGTTTTGTAAACCCACTTGACACCAATACTCTTCTTGTGACTTGGCAAGAAGGATATCATCCAAAGAGACCAGAACTCATAGTTCTTTCCAAGAAGAATCGAACCCTGTGTTGGTCCTAAATTGCTAGACGTCGCCATCTTTTAAAGAATTCAGAAAAAACAGAAGAAAAATTCTTACTTACCTGTCTCCTGCGTGTAATTTGCAGTGGTTTCAAAACTCCGTTAGATGAGACTTTTGAACTCTCCAACGTCCGATTACCGAAACGACGATTGCCGATGAGAGCTTATCGGCCTTGAATTGGCCCTTAGTCTCCGATCAATGTGACCACATGCCGAAAGGTTAAAGCGCTACGGGATTTTCCGGTTCTTTGTCCTCTTGAATCCCCGATCTCCGATTTACTGATTTCCTGATATGGATTTTCTCTCCTTAGCCCCTCCTGGCTATGCCCTAGTCCATGTGACCAGTTCTCACAAGACCGCGGCCTTATCTTTCTTTCAGGGTTTTTTGGCTTCGAAATCCCGATGTGCTCTAACTTCAGTTAGCCCTCTGGGCTAGACTCGTGGTCCACGCGACGTTGCCTTATATGACCATAGTCATACCTCTTTTCCAGGATTCGGGGTTTTGAATGTCGAAATGTATTGGATCTCTTGTCCACGGAATCCCCGATCTCTCGAACCCCGATATCCCGATAGATGACTTTTCCTTTCGGGAAATTTCCTGAATGCTTTGATCTCCTCCACGCGTCCTCCTATGATGGATGGTCCTGATCTCTTCTCATGATTTTGAGACTTCAAATGCTCCGGACATCTCATCTTCAGGATTCACGATTTTCCGAATCCCGTAATGCCGATGGACTCTCCTTATCGAGATTTTTTCGAAGGCCTCGATTTCTGCCACGCGTCCCAACAGATGGACGAATCAAGTCTTATTTGGGGGTTTCACCGTGGAGATTCTCGATCCCTCATTTTGATGAGATGACATCAGTTGGGCCCCATAACGAAGCTTTCCTCCTTTCGGGATTTCAGACTTCGCAATTTCGAAATGCTCGTGCTTCTTGTCCTCAGGATTCGCGAAATGTCGAATCCTGATATGCCGATGGCCCTTTCCTTTCGGGACTTTCCCCGAAGGCCTAGATTTTTGCCACGTGTCCCCTCAAGATGGACGATCCTCGTTGTTTCACAATTTTGCGACTTTCGACTCCAAATCCTTTGTCAACTTGAAACCCCGGTAGCCGAAATACCGATGATTTCCTCGATCTCCACCACGTGTCCGAACAAATGGACGACTGTGATCTTTTTGGGATTTCGGGACTTTCGCCGTGGAGTGTCATGACCTTTCGTCAACAAGACCTCCGATATCCCGAACTCCGAAATGCCGAAAATGATGGCACTTGGATATGCTGCCACCTGTCCTCTGAGATGGACGACTCACAATCCTCTCGAGATTTCACCGTTTGTGATGTTGGGATTTCGCATATCGGGGTTTTGGAGAGCAGTTTCCTTCTCTCGTCCAACTCCTGATCCCCAATTTTGCGATGGGATAAGATTGACGACTCACGATATTTCGCGATCCAATGGTCCATAATAGCTCGTGATCTCGCGATTCACGAATTCTCACGATAGTCTTCTGACCTTTACACCTTGCGAGTCAGCGAAATGCCGAGATCTCACCACGTGTTTCTTGATGGACGGTCCAAATGATTTCAGGATTTCATGACTTCACAAGTCAAAATTTCTCCTGTGCGCTTTAGAGGACTAAACCTCGTGCACCTTCTCGCTGATCCAACTGCTGTCGGTCCTTTGCGCAAGATTTGACGGCTGAAATTCTTTCGTCTTTTCCGCACTCTCTTCGTCCCTTCTGAACTAGTTTCCCGCTCTGGATCCATTCACAGGATGAATCTTACGGCCTCAATGGCTGTTCTTTGCACATGAGATGCGTTCTTTGCTCCTGTGGAAGAAAGATTCGTGAATATTTCAAAGATTTGAAAGAAATACACAGATTCTTTGAAGCTTGATGTTGTCTGCTGCAATCTGTAACAGATTTGAGCGATTTCCAAAATTCTTTAAACGATGCTGCCTTCTGCAGCAATCTTTCACAAATTTGAACGATTTCCGTGAAATCTTCAACGTTTCTGCCTTCTGAAGCTCTTCTTCGTGAATTCTTTGATGATTCTTGAAAATTGTACAAGAATCTTTAAAGTTTCTTCTTTCTTAGTCTCTGCTTCCTTCTCATTTTTCTGCTCCTTGAAACTTTCGAGCGTAGTACGCTCTGCGACCTCGCGTGAGCTTCTTACGCTGATCTTTTGAGCGTATGAGTGGATAGCTTCCTCATGGAAGTTTCCTAGGAGGATCTTTCAAGAGTATGATAGACAACTCTCCAAGCCTTGTGAAAAGTATGTGTCGAATGCTCTCAAGATCCGTGTAAGCTCTACGTTGTTTGAGGATCGTGTTGCTCTCCAGCCTATGTGAAGAGGCTTACTTCTATAGCTTTGATACCATGATAAATTGTGAAGCAAGAAATGCAGAGAGAAAGAATAGAACAGAAAACAGTATATTAGAATATAAGAAGAAGAGTACAAAATGAGTACATGAAGAGGATCATGAAGAAGTTAGTATGCAAAGGGAAATAGCTAAGCTAAATAGGCTCAAGCAAATCAATAATAGAAAGTACTGCTGTCCAGAATAGCTGGCAGTGTACAGTCAGCCTGTTGAGGTTACATTATATTTAACATCTTTCAGGTCCTAGATTCTACGCGAGCTGCTCACTTTCTGGTCGGTGTTGAGAGACACAAACTTCGACAGGTCGATGTAACCATCTCCGTCCAAGTCAACCTCAGAAACCATGGCGCCAACCTCTTCCTCTGTGGCATGCCCACCCAAGGATTTCATCAACTTGCTCAGTTCCAACCGCGATATCTTCAACTCGCTCAACGAACTAGGAGGATTGTCGAATTTTCTTGTTTTCATTGCTCAGCGTCAGTTGCATAGGCGATTGTTGTTGATGTCTTCTCTTCTTCATTTTCAACGACATGACAGTTCGTTGTTGCTACTGATGGGATTCAATCTCTTTTCCTTGATGCAAATGGACTGTGGACTCATAAACTGAGGCAAATTTGGCTTGGCTGGTGATTCTGCTCCTTCCCGCTCAAAGTTGAGAAGAGGAAATTTTCAAACTTCATTTCTTTATCACTTTATATAAAGTTTACTTGTCTGACCATAACGCGCTAAAAATAAATTCACGGTTGGTTGTTTTGAGGTTTAAGATGGGTTCATAGATGTGAGGTATCTAACACAACACTATGTGCTCAGATTAATTAGACCATATGGACCCGTAGGTTTATTATGAAAGTTTGGTTTTTTTATTAAGTAAAGGGAAATTGGTAACTAGGTATTATTTAGGATAAAATTCATATTAGTTTCATTTTCATTGAGAATGGTAAAATTCATATTTTACAAATATAAATTATGACTTGCGCTAGGATAATATCAAAAGATTCAAGAGGATGGGATTTAAATTTAACATGAACAAAATAATCTGACATGGTGTGGACTTTTTTATAGCTTCCTCAAGAGCCCAAAACCCTTGAGAGTGTCAAAAGGGGGTGGACAACATGCCCCATGTTACCAACTTGAGAAGAAGAGTTTAAGGAAAGTTGCATTGGCACCTTCACAGTGGTCGTGACCTTATGCTTTGAAGAAAATGACATAGTAGAAATTGATATCCCACTGCCCTATGCCTTTTGGGTGATTACCATTAACATTGGTCCAAGAGTTCTTCTACTCCCTCAAAGACATCAAAGGTTAAGAATCATTGTTAGACTAATGGGTATAATAAGATTGAACGACATAGTGGAAACTGATTTCCTACTGCCCTCTGCCTTTTGGGTGATTACCATTACATTGACCCAAGAGTTCTTCTACACCCGTAAAGACATCCAAGGTTAAGAATCATTGTTAAACTAATGGGTATAATAAGCTTGAGAAGGTTGGTTGATTGTGAACTAATGTGGATTGGATTTGGGTTTATTCATAAACAAACAACCTTCAATATTGTGGTCTAATCTTTGGCACTTAATCCAATGATTAGGGAACAACCTAATTAAAAATATTATACCTCCTTAAATTAACATAGTTTTTCTAAAAAACTTTAAATGTACAAAATTTGAGGCAAACCTTCTTTCTCAGGGTGAGGGTTAAAGAAGGAAAATAAATTTATCCAAAGACTTGAAAATATGTTCAAGGAAAAACAAAAATTGCATAAGCTACGTATGAAACTCTAAACATATAAGGAAACAAGGTTATACATTCTATTTAAACATGAAGTACTTCCTTGTTCTCAAAATCCAAGCTTTAGCCTCTTGGATAATCATATATGCACCATTGAAGATAATAGCCCTAGCCTTTGAATTTATTTCTTTTGTGCTTCTCTTTTTCTATTGTACCCTTCTCTCGTGGAAGAAGTGTGATGGGTTAAGAGGAGGAAGTGTGATGGGTTAACTCATAAGAGTTTGTCTGGGTTAACTCATAAGAGTTTGTCATTTTCGTAGAATGAAAGGATGTTCTTTCATTTTTTATTTTTTACCATAGTGTTTCCTCTCATCTCGATAATGCGCAGTTCAAATCCCACTTATGTGATCCTCTCGTTTCCCTCTAACCTTTCCATTGCATTGCAATTGGATTTTGGAGAGGTTTCAGATGCTCCAATCATGAATTTTGTGTTGTTCCTCTCCACTTGTGCTGCTTACATGAACTTCTCTTTTATCTCTATTACCTCTGCACTGTATTTAAATGTTGGAGAGATTATAAATGGTCTTGGCATGTTTTCTAATATGCAAGTCGAAATCACTCAATGCATCTCATTAAAAAAAAACAACAACGTCTAATTAATATTATGGCTTGGATTTCTTCTTTTATCAAGCATCCAACATAATAAGAAACATATAATCAATTTCATAATCATTCATCACACAATATACATATTTTTAAGGAGAATCCTCGTGGAGAATAAACTCCATTTAGTATGAAAACCTTGGAGAATTTAATTTGATGAGTATTTGCAGCTATAAAATTCATGACCTTTAATATTCGACATTCACAGGACTGCATTTCACAATTCCAAATACTCCAAGTAACATGCAAGTAACAAATTCTAGTCATGTCCTTTCCACGAGGAACTTCTTTTCTCTTGAAACATAACAACTATCTAAGTTCAATAAGCGATCGAATAGGGAAAAATTCATGCTCTACTTTGAAACCCTAACCAAACCCTAGCTATAATTGTTGGGATGATGGATAGCGATGGGAGAGGGCATGCGCCCCCTCCTAATGAAGAATCACATGCCTTTAATGCGATGGTAGCGACCTCTGTGAAATCCTCCAAGGTGTAGCAATCCATATTTGTCAAAAAACTAGAAGAAATTCCCAAGGTTATCATCCCACCATCCACCTCCAAAAAGAAAGAATTGGATCTGGTAGATAGGGGATTGATTGGTCAATTTATAGGTACATGGCCATCTCAGAAGACAGTGGCATTCTGGCTAGAAAAAATGTGGAAACCTTTGATCAAAGGTTCACTGAATCATTTCTTTTACGACATAGTTTTCTTCACATTTCTCTTTGAGCACAAGGAAGATGGAGATTTAAAATTCCGTAGTGCCCCATATTTCCTTGGAGAGAGAGGCATGTATTTCAATAAATGGACCCTTGATTTCAATCCATAAAACAATGTTCCCTCTACAATTCCAGTCTGGGTGTGCCTCTCTCTCCTTCCTTTGCATTGTTGGAGCGATGATGCCCTTAAAAGCATTGGTAACTTTATTAGTCAATTCATAGACAGGCCAGAACCGAAGGAAAACCTCTTCTCTTGCATCGAAATTTGAATAGAGGTTGATCTGGAGAAAGGAGTACCCGAGGCAATAATAATATCCTTGGATAATTATGTCCAGCAGTTGTACTATGAACAATTTCCCTTCAAGTGCAAGTTGTGTCATGAATATGGGAACTTCGCAAGAAATTGAAAAAAAGTCGAAGTGACTCCTCCAAGCAATGGGTGTGAAGAAAAATGACAGGTGGTCTCAGGAAAAATGGGTATTAATGGGAATAGGGAACAATCTGCAACTGACACCTCCAATGGGGGTTCAATAACCTCAGTCATCGAAATGAAATCACCCAGGAAATGGAATGAAAACCCTTATCAAAAGGCAACCATATCCTCATCGAAATAGTTTGAATATTTATCACAACTGGAAGAAATCGCAGAAGAGGGAATCCATATCATTCCTGGTGCTAGGACGACACCCACCGAGAAAACTATATTCCAAATCATCTCCCTGTCAAAACGAAAATTGAGCGTCATTCCCCTACGACACAAAGGAAATACGATGATCATCTTTGAAAGTACAATGGAAACAAGCATCGATCCAATAGAACCAAGGCCAAAAGATTAGGATGCATTCAAAGACACAAAAATCACATTCTCATATGTGAAATACAACTCAGAGACAGAGATCCTAGGCAAAGAGGGGCAAGAGGATCGGGCCTCAAAATAATACATGTCATAAAAGTCAGGACAACATGCCTCAAGGGTCGTCCAGGAAGAAGAAGCTAAAAATACACTCTTCTAGGGTCACATAAAACCCTTCCAAGTATGATAGTAGGGGGAACTAATAATTTGAAACCCCGAAGTGGAAATCTTGTGAACAAAGGAAGTTCCCTTTCAAATCCATTGAAATAATGATTGTGGTCTAATGGAACTATAGGGGGTTAGGCAACACCCTAAAGACCCTCATTGTCAAAGACTTGATAAAATCATAAAATAAAAGTATCCTCCTTTAGGAGACCAAGATGAAAGAAGACAAAGTTTCAAAGTTAGGGAAACACATTTGGAAGTCAAGTGACCTCATTATCTAATATGTCAGAGGAGCTTCAGGAGGACTCTGCACACTTTGGAGCGAGCAAGAGGTAAGACTTGAACATCATATCAAATCTCAGCATTGGATTCTAACTAAGTTCTATCGTATGTATAGTGGTTCTATATTCACAATAATAAATGTATATATGTCGGTCAACCTAATCCAGGTGGATATTGGTGGCCACCCACCTATTCCAATTGCCTCCTCTTAACAATTTTTAGTTCAACACGTGGTCACCCACCTATATGTGGTCAATGCTTTCTCTATGGCCATTTTTATGGTCAATGCTTGCTCTATCCATTATTTTCTACTTCTTTATTGACTCCTCCATGTGGTCTACTTCTTCATTTCTAATAGATTCAACTTGCAAAGATGAAAAATACTCATCACATTTTGTTAAGAATCCATCCCAAGAAATCTGATGTGGTTTCTTGACCAAAGTATCACATATGAGTAACTTCACAATCCTAAAGTATCACATATGTGTAACTCTAGCCCTAATGGCAGAGTAATCTATATTTTATTGTGTTGCTGGTAAGAAACAAAATGACTAATTTCATTTATGAGGAAGAGGATTGGCAAAATTTTCTATGAAATTCCAGTTCTATGTAATAGACTAAAATCCCTTTGGAAGAATC
>ML824628.1:29400-42354 GCA_009831015.1 Picea engelmannii | reverse complement strand
ATGTAAAAATAAGAAAGAAAGATGGCATGCTAGTTTGGTCTAAAAACCCAACGTTGGAGATTAGATTGGGCTACACAACATTGGTTGAAGAAGAAATTCAGGAAGTGGAGCTTTGGTGGTGGAAATCCTTATGGAGGTTAGAATCTCCTTTGAAATAAAATTTTTATATGTGGCTTGTCTTAATGGATAAGATGCTTACCTGAGAGGTTCTTCAAAGGCATAATTGACAAGGACCTGTAAGTGATTCAAAGGCATAATCGATAGAGACCTATAAGATATACATTATGAAGGCAGGAAATGGAAACGATCAACCATCTATTGAATAATTGTTTATATGCAAATGAGATTTGGGTAGAACTGGAATTTATCATTGGCTGCGAGGGAAAATGGAATGGTAAATCTATAGGGGAGTGTCTCGAAAACTGGATGCAAAATAAGGAGCTTAAAGAATATATATCCCTTCCATTTTTGGCTTCTTGGAGTATTTGGCTTGCATGCAACTCAAGTATATTTCAAGATAAAGGGATGCCTTCCTTTCAATGTGCTTCACATATTAGAGTTACTTTTTCTAGTATCAAGATTCAAGATACCTATAAAGGGGGTCAAACAAAGAATATTGGAGCACCCTTTAATAGAGCAGAGACGGGCCAAGGGTTGTTTTGATGAAGCTAGCCAAAGGCTGCCCACCCATGGTAGCCTCAACTGCCTTTTCCCATGATTTTTCCATATTTCTTATGATTTAAGCTTCCACAACAAGTTCAAATCCACCGACTCAAACACAAGAATAAACCACTTTTCCCAACTAAATCACTTCATCCTGAATACATACTAAGCAAGCATAAGATTTTCCATGGTTCATGTCCATCAGAACTGTAGAATCCAGCTCATGGTGAAGAATCTTCAAATTTTTGATGAAGAAACCGTTCTAATCGTCTCTTGCATGAATCTGCGCCAAAATTTAGACAACAACAATTATTTTTTTTCCATCGAGAGAAGGAAGCAACAACTGCTCCGTAATTTACAAAATAAAGTCATTTTCAACGATTCTTACACAAAACTGCTCAGTGTTTCTCCATTGAAATATGAAACAACAACAAAGGCTTCAAAATTTACAAGATAAGGCCGCTCTGAGTGATTCTTACATGAATCTGCACCAAATTTCTGTCGCAACCACACAAAACGTTTCATCAGTGTAATTATCAGATGTGTTCATCATCATCGCCATGTGTTCGTCATCATCGTATGATTATGGAGTAGAATGATCTTGCAAATACCAATGGAAGATACCTTTATGACCAGTAAAAAAAGATTAGTTAATATTTTAAGTGCCTTGAAGAAAATTTATCCCTACACCACTCTTACAGTCATGGCCTTATTTTGTAATTCTCATAAACATATTCTCAGCTGTGCTGTCTTGACGTAGTGCAGTTAACAACAAGCCAAATAAAGTGTCATTGCTTCATTCCTAATTCATGAATTGAAATAGTAAATTAGTCTATAGAATGTTATTTTTTACTTGGATTCACTATGTGAGAATGCAACACTTACAAGGGGCCTTAAAGATTTAGCATACAAGAATGCTACAAGTATTGCGAATTGGGCAATAGCATAATTTTCTTTGTGAACTTTGATGGGACATATATAAAATCATAACAAAGGTAGCTAAATAATTTGAAGTAATTACAGGGGATTAGATTTCTTAACTTGAAAACTTGTGGACAATTTGGAGATATGCTATAGCTAGTGAATAACAATTCAAATATTCTCAGGCCCATCATTTTTTCTGCGATAAAAATGAGAAAACAAATTTAAATAAACCAATATGAGTTTGCTACAATGCTTGCAATTTGACACTGATTTCTGTTGAATTTTATTAAGAGACTCTAGTTAAGTTAATTTTGATCAGCTACAATAGACTCTCATTCTTTCTAGATTTACCTCACAAAGTTCACTCTTAAAGTACAAATACATATTTCAAATTCTTACCAGAAAGTACTGATCACACTTACTCACAGTATGAGTCGTGGAAAATAATTTCTTCCTACTGGGCTTTCTGTCATGGCAGGCAAGATATATTATAATGTGCAGATTAAGTTAGAGTAGGAATTTACAACTTTAAGTCCCTGAAGTGTACTTTAAAATTTGTTTGGAAAAATGAAAACCACTTGATCAAACATATTTTGACATGGGGCAACATTGCACTGTAGACTATGATAGTATTTGAGAAGAATGTCTTGGGGTGTGCCATCATTTCACTCTCTTTCGTTGTAAGATTTGCAATATAATATAAGCCTCCCTAATATTTAAAGGGGTGAAATATATTATTTATTTAAAGGGGCGGGCTTTGAAGATTTTTTATTTTCATGTCACATAGTATTTTGTCAAGAAACTCTATTTACAATAAAACTAAAATTTATTAATTTCTACAGATTTAACATCTACAAAAAGCTAGAAATTTACTTTTAGATATGGAAACTTCCTACATGTGACAAGTTCCATCTTCAATAGCCCCAATCTTGTTTTCAGGCATAAGTCAAAACTAGGCCAGTTGCAATTAGAATCTCATGCTGTGCATCTTCTCGTCTTCTACTACCAACTTACCAAGTTCCATTTCCAATAGCCCCGAGCTTGATGCCAGGCAGAAGTCAAAACTAGGCCAACTGCAACTAAAATCTCATGCCATGAATCTTCTCATCTTCTACTGCCAAGTATCTAATGTAGTCGCACAAAAAAGAACAGTTGACAATTAAATAGTAACTCTGGATTGTGGAAACATGAGGATTTAAATTTGTCCCTTGTTAAGTTATTAATAATTATGTTAAAATATTTTATTTTGATTTGCTAAAACATGTCAACCAGTCTAAGATGCTTCTTACCCTTGAATGAAAACAACTTCTTTTTGTTTTGGAAGTGCTCCACGAAACAAAACCTGAAAGTATGGGTATCTATTATGCCAAAATCCCTTGGACTTGCACCCCACCTCATCCCTTTGAAACTCATGGAATATGGGCAGAGCAAACCACAACGAGTAGGCAGTGTTATCACAAGTGTGACCAGGCTGTGTTTCTCATTCTGTTCCATTCTTGTTTCCCATTTCTGGGAACATAGCTCTGGTGGGTGACTTGACACCTTCTCGACATCACCAGTGAACCTATGCCCCAGTGGTACTTACTACTAACAACAACAATGAAAACAACACTAAGCTGCTAATCCAGACATGTTAACAAAACACCTTAATCTATCATCAAGCTTACCACATTAATTCGTGCTGGAGTAACATAATCTTCGTTTCATCATTAAAGTTTAGGTTAAAGTCCAGTGTCATCGAGATTTGGGGTTTATATTTTAAAGATCGGTGTCATTTCAGATTTAGGGTTTAGAAGTTCAGTGTCATTTAAGATTTTAAGGTCAAAGGTTTAAAAAGTGCCACTTGAGATTTTAGGGTTTAGGTTTTAAAGGTCATTGCCATTGCACATACTGTGCATCTTTGTAGATTCAATATATAGGAAACTCGTAATGAAGTGAGTTTAAACAATATGGAATGAAATTCAAATGTTTTAAAAGCACAATGCTCGAGTTTCATTAAGACATAAATTTTACTCGATAATAAATTCATCCTTGTACAAAAAATTTGGAGTTTCTTCAAACAATATAGTGAAGAGATGTAACTAGATTACCAGGCCTCACTCTTCCAGGCTTGTCAAAACATTATGAAGTTCACAGGGAGAGATGGATCCATTCCCATCCATGTCAAACATATTGAATGCTTCTTTTGATAAATTGTGAAGCAAGAAATGCAAAGAGAAAGAATAGAACAGAAAACAATATATTAGAATATAAGAAGAAGAGTACAAAACGAGTACATGAAGAGGATCATGAAGAAGTTAGTATGAAAAGGGAAATAGCTGAGTTAAATAGGCTCAAGAAAATCAAGAATAGAAAGTACAACTATCCAGAACAGCTGGCAGTGTATAGTCAGCCTGTTGAGGTTACATTATATTTAACACTCCCTCTTAAACTCAACAGTTACAAACATCAGCACTGATTATGCCTAAGTGTTGTCTCTGAAAATCAAAAACCAATTTTCCCAGTGGCTTTGTAAAGATATCAACAAGCTGATCTCGAGAACCACAGAATTCTAGTACAATATTACCATTATTGACTAGCTCGCGTATGAAATGAAAACGAGTGTCAATGTGTTTCCTTTTCTTATGAAACACATGATTTTTGGATAGAGCAATTGCTGAAGTATTGTCACAAAAAATAGGAGTTGGATCATTTTCTGTATGTGACATATCTTTCAATATTCTTCTCAGCCACACAGCTTGACAGGAAGCTGAGGTAGCAACGACATACTCTGCCTCTGCAGAAGATATTGAAACAATTGGCTGCTTCTTTGATGCCCATGAGATTAGGTTCGTGCCCAGTTGAAAAACATGTCCAGATGTGCTTTTCCTATCATCTAGGCTGCCTGCAAAATCATTGTCTATGTAACCAGAAAGTTGATTACTATCAGATTTAGTGTACCATAAGCCGAAATTGAGAGTTCCTGCAACATATCTCATAATTCGTTTTGCCATTTTCCAATGAGAATCTTTGGGTGATTCCATGAATCTGGAAACAAGGCTGGCTGCATACATAATGTCAGGCCTAGTTGCTGTAAGATACAAAAAACTGCCTACTAAACTTTTGTATAGGGTAGAGTCCACTGTAGGACCTTCATCATTCTTGCTCAATTTTGTGCCTAGTGGTATGGGGGTTTCTGCTGGATTGCATTCTTCCATGCGAAATCTTTTGAGGATGTCTACTGCATACTTTCGCTGACAGACAAAAATGCCTTTGGTTGATTGATCAACCTCAATCCCTAAAAAATATTTCATTATGCCAAGATCTGTCATCTAAAACTCAGATTGCATGGCATGTTTAAAATTTGTTAACTCAAGATTTCCCATATAGATCATGTCATCAACATATAAACATACAATCAAAATTTTACCATGCTGATCTGTTTTGGTGTAAAGAGTTGGCTCATTTTGGCTTCTGCTAAAACCACTTTTGATCAGATAAGTGTCAATTTTGCTGTACCAATCTCTTGGAGCTTGCTTTAAGCCATACAAGGATTTCTTTAACCGATATACTTTGGCTGGGTGCTCTTGGAATTCAAATCCAGGTGGCTGATCGACATAAAATTCGTCTTCTAAGAAACCATTCAGGAATGCTGACTTGACATCCATCTGGTATACTTGCCATTTGTGTTGGGCTGCTATGGACAATAGAGTCCTTACAGTGTCTAATCTTGCTACTGGAGCAAAAGTTTCACCATAATCAGTACCAAGTTGTTGTGAGAATCCTTTGGCAACAAGTCTTGCCTTGTGTTTTTCAATCTGCCCTTTTTCATTGAGTTTAGTTTTGTAAACCCACTTGAAACCAATACTCTTCTTGTGACTTGGCAAGAAGGATATCATCGGAAGAGACCAGAACTCATAGTTCTTTCCAAGAAGAATCGAACCCTGTGTTGGTCCTAAATTGCTAGACGTCGCCATCTTTTAAAGAATTCAGAAAAACAAAAGAAAAATTCTTACTTACCTGTCTCCTGTGTGTAATTTGCAGTGGTTTCAGAACTCCGTTAGACGAGAATTTTGAACTCTCCAACTTTCGATTATCGAAACGACAATTGCCGATGAGAGCTTATCGGCCTTGAATTGGCCCTTAGTCTCCGATCAATGTGACCACACGCCGAAAGGTTAAAGCGCTACGAGATTTTCTGGTTCTTTGTCCTCTTGAATCCCTGATCTCTGATTTACTGATTTCCTGATATGGATTTTCTCTCCTTAGCCCCTCCTGGCTATGCCCTAGTCCATGTGACTAGTTCTCACAAGACCGCGGCCTTATCTTTCTTTCGGGGTTTTTTGGCTTCGAAATCCCGATGTGCTCTAAC
Source organism: Picea engelmannii (assembly GCA_009831015.1). Lineage (NCBI taxonomy): Eukaryota > Viridiplantae > Streptophyta > Pinopsida > Pinales > Pinaceae > Picea > Picea engelmannii. Next base: position 36,416 of record ML824628.1, on the reverse strand, counting down.
TTCAATTAGCCCTCCGGGCTAGACTCGTGGTCCACACGACGTTGCCTTATATGACCACAGTCATACCTCTTTTCCAGGATTCGGGGTTTCGAATGTCGAAATGTATTGGATCTCTTGTCCACGGAATCCCTGATCTCTCGAACCCCGATATCCCGATAGATGACTTTTCCTTTCGGGAAATTTCCCGAATGCTTTGATCTCCTCCACGCGTCCTCCTATGATGGATGGTCCTGATCTCTTCTCGCAATTTTGAGACTTCAAATGCTCTGGACATCTCGTCTTCAGGATTCACGATTTTCCGAATCCCGTAATGCCGATGGACTCTCCTTATCGAGATTTTTTTGAAGGCCTCGATTTCTGCCACGTGTCCCAACAAATGGACGACTCAAGTCTTCTTTGGGGGTTTCACCGTGGAGATTCTTGATCCCTCATTTTGATGAGATGACATCAGTTGGGCCCCATAATGGAGCTTTCCTCCTTTCAGGATTTCGGACTTCGCAATTCCGAAATGCTCGTGCTTCTTGTCCTCAGGATTCACGAAATGTCGAATCCCGATATGCCAATGGCCCTTTCCTTTCGAGACTTTCCCCGAAGGCCTAGATTGTTGCCATGTGTCCCCTCAAGATGGACAATCCTTGTCGTTTCGCGATTTCACGACTTTCGACTCCAAATCCTCTGTCAACTTGAAACCCCGGTAGCCGAAATACCGATGATTTCCTCGATCTCCGCCACGTGTCCGAACGAATGGACGACTGTGATCTTTTTGGGATTTCGGGACTTTCACCGTGGAGTGTCATGACCTTTATTCGACAAGACCTCCGATATCCCAAACTCCGAAATGCCAAAAATGATGTCACTTGGATCTGCTGCCACCTGTCCTTTGAGATGGACGACTCACAATCCTCTCGGGATTTCACGATTTGTGATGTCGGGATTTCGCATATCGGGGTTTTGGAGAGCAGTTTCCTTCACTCGTCCAACTCTATATCCCTAATTTTGTGATGGGATAAGATCGACGGCTCACGATATTTCACGATCCAACGGTCCAGAATAGCTCGTGATCTCGCAATTCACAAATTCTCACGACAGTCTTCTGACCTTTACACCTTGCGAGTCAGCGAAATGCCGAGATCTCGCCACGTGTTTCTTGATGGATGGTCCAAATGATTTCGGGATTTCATGACTTCACAAGTCAAAATTTATCCTGTGCGCTTCAGAGGACTAAACCTCGTGCACCTTCTCGCTGATCCAACTACTGTCGGTCCTTTGCGCAAGATCTGACGGCTGGAATTCTTTCGTCTTTTCTGTGCTCTCTTCGTCCCTTCTGAACTGGTTTCCCGCTATGGATCCATTCGCAGGACGAATCTTACGGCCTCAATGGCTGTTCTTTGCAGATGAGATGCGTTCTTTGCTCCTGTGGAAGAAAGATTCGTGAATCTTTCAAAGATTTGAAAGAAATACACAGATTCTTTGAAGCTTGACGTTGTCTGCTGAAATCTGTAACAGATTTGAGCGATTTCCAAAATTCTTTAAATGATGCTGCCTTCTGCAGCAATCTTTCACAAATTTGAACGATTTCCGTGAAATCTTCAATGTTTCTGCCTTCTGAAGATCTTCTTCATGAATTCTTTGATGATTCTTGAAAATTGTACAAGAATCTTTAAAGTTTCTTCTTTCTTAGTCTCTACTTCCTTCTCATTTTTTCTGCTCCTTGAAACTTTCGAGCGTAGTACTCTCTGCGACCTCACGTGAGCTTCTTACGCTGATCTTTTGAGCGTATGAGCGGATAGCTTCCTCGTGGAAGTTTCCTGTGAGGATCTTTCAAGAGTATGACAGACAACTCTCCAAGCCTTGTGAAAAGTATGTGTCGAATTCTCTCAAGATCCATGTAAGATCTGCGTTGTTTGAGGATCGTGTTGCTCTCCAGCCTATGTGAAGAGGCTTAATTCTATAGCTTTGATACCATGATAAATTGTGAAGCAATAAATGTAGAGAGAAAGAATAGAACAAAAAATAGTATATTAGAATATAAGAAGAAGAGTACAAAACAAGTACATGAAGAGGATCATGAAGAAGTTAGTATGCAAAGGGAAATAGCTAAGCTAAATAGGCTCAAGCAAATCAATAATAGAAAGTACTGCTGTCCAGAATAGCTGGCAGTGTACAGTCAGCTTGTTGAGGTTACATTGTATTTAACATCTTTCAGGTCCTAGATTCTACGCGAGCTGCTCACTGTTTGGTCGGTGTTGAGAGACACAAACTTCGACAGGTCGATGTAACCATCTCCGTCCAAGTCAGCCTCAGAAACCATGGCACCAACCTCTTCCTCTGTGGCATGCCCACCCAAGGATTTCATCAACTTTCTCAGTTCCAACCGCGATATCTTCAACTCGCTCAACGAACTAGGAGGATTGTCGAATTTTCTTGTTTTCATTGCTTAGCGTCAGTTGCATAGGCGATTGTTGTTGATGTCTTCTCTTCTTCATTTTCAACAACATGACAGTTCGTTTTTTCTACTGATGGGATTCAATCTCTTTTCCTTGATGCAAATGGACTGTGGACTCATAAACTAAAGAAAATTTGGCTTGGCTGGTGATTCTGCTCCTTCCCGCTCAAAGTTGAGAAGAGGAAATTTTCAAACTTCATTTCTTTATCACTTTATATAAAGTTTACTTGTCTGACCATAAGGCGCTAAAAAAAAATTCACGGTTGGTTGTTTTGAGGTTTAAGATGGGTTCATAGATGTGAGGTATCTAACACAACACTATGTGCTCAGATTAATTAGACCATATGGACCCGTAGGTTTATTATGAAAGTTTTTTTTTTTTATTAAGTAAAGGGAAATTGGTAACTAGGTATTATTTAGGGTAAAATTCATATTAGTTTCATTTTCATTGAGAATGGTAAAATTCATATTTTACAAATATAAATTATGACTTGTGCTAGGATAATATCAAAAGATTCAAGAGGATGGGATTTAAATTTAACATGAACAAAATAATCTGACATGGTGGGGACTTTTTTATAGCTTCCTCGAGAGCCCAAAACCCTTGAGAGTGTCAAAAGGGGGTGGACAACATGCCCCATGTTACCAACTTGAGAAGAAGAGTTTAAGGAAAGTTGCATTGGCACCTTCACAGTGGTCGTGACCTTATGATTGGAAGAAAATGACATAGTAGAAACTGATATCCCACTTCCCTATGCCTTTTGGGTGATTACCATTAACATTGGTCCAAGAGTTCTTCTACTCCCTCAAAGACATCAAAGGTTAAGAATCATTGTTAGACTAATGGGTATAATAAGATTGAATGACATAGTGGAAACTGATTTCCTACTGCCCTCTGCCTTTTGGGTGATTACCATTACATTGACCCAAGAGTTCTTCTACACCCGTAAAGACATCCAAGGTTAAGAATCATTGTTAAACTAATGGGTATAATAAGCTTGAGAAGGTTGGTTGATTGTGAACTAATGTGGATTGGATTTGGGTTTATTCATAAACAAACAACCTTCAATATTGTGGTCTAATCTTTGGCACTTAATCCAATGATTAGGGAACAACCTAATTAAAAATATTATACCTCCTTAAATTAACATAGTTTTTCTAAAAAACTTTAAATGTACAAAATTTGAGGCAAACCTTCTTTCTCAGGGTGAGGGTTAAAGAAGGAAAATAAATTTATCCAAAGACTTGAAAATATGTTCAAGGAAAAACAAAAATTGCATAAGCTACGTATGAAACTCTAAACATATAAGGAAACAAGGTTATACATTCTATTTAAACATGAAGTACTTCCTTGTTCTCAAAATCCAAGCTTTAGCCTCTTGGATAATCATATATGCACCATTGAAGATAATAGCCCTAGCCTTTGAATTTATTTCTTTTGTGCTTCTCTTTTTCTATTGTACCCTTCTCTCGTGGAAGAAGTGTGATGGGTTAAGAGGAGGAAGTGTGATGGGTTAACTCATAAGAGTTTGTCTGGGTTAACTCATAAGAGTTTGTCATTTTCGTAGAATGAAAGGATGTTCTTTCATTTTTTATTTTTTACCATAGTGTTTCCTCTCATCTCGATAATGCGCAGTTCAAATCCCACTTATGTGATCCTCTCGTTTCCCTCTAACCTTTCCATTGCATTGCAATTGGATTTTGGAGAGGTTTCAGATGCTCCAATCATGAATTTTGTGTTGTTCCTCTCCACTTGTGCTGCTTACATGAACTTCTCTTTTATCTCTATTACCTCTGCACTGTATTTAAATGTTGGAGAGATTATAAATGGTCTTGGCATGTTTTCTAATATGCAAGTCGAAATCACTCAATGCATCTCATTAAAAAAAAACAACAACGTCTAATTAATATTATGGCTTGGATTTCTTCTTTTATCAAGCATCCAACATAATAAGAAACATATAATCAATTTCATAATCATTCATCACACAATATACATATTTTTAAGGAGAATCCTCGTGGAGAATAAACTCCATTTAGTATGAAAACCTTGGAGAATTTAATTTGATGAGTATTTGCAGCTATAAAATTCATGACCTTTAATATTCGACATTCACAGGACTGCATTTCACAATTCCAAATACTCCAAGTAACATGCAAGTAACAAATTCTAGTCATGTCCTTTCCACGAGGAACTTCTTTTCTCTTGAAACATAACAACTATCTAAGTTCAATAAGCGATCGAATAGGGAAAAATTCATGCTCTACTTTGAAACCCTAACCAAACCCTAGCTATAATTGTTGGGATGATGGATAGCGATGGGAGAGGGCATGCGCCCCCTCCTAATGAAGAATCACATGCCTTTAATGCGATGGTAGCGACCTCTGTGAAATCCTCCAAGGTGTAGCAATCCATATTTGTCAAAAAACTAGAAGAAATTCCCAAGGTTATCATCCCACCATCCACCTCCAAAAAGAAAGAATTGGATCTGGTAGATAGGGGATTGATTGGTCAATTTATAGGTACATGGCCATCTCAGAAGACAGTGGCATTCTGGCTAGAAAAAATGTGGAAACCTTTGATCAAAGGTTCACTGAATCATTTCTTTTACGACATAGTTTTCTTCACATTTCTCTTTGAGCACAAGGAAGATGGAGATTTAAAATTCCGTAGTGCCCCATATTTCCTTGGAGAGAGAGGCATGTATTTCAATAAATGGACCCTTGATTTCAATCCATAAAACAATGTTCCCTCTACAATTCCAGTCTGGGTGTGCCTCTCTCTCCTTCCTTTGCATTGTTGGAGCGATGATGCCCTTAAAAGCATTGGTAACTTTATTAGTCAATTCATAGACAGGCCAGAACCGAAGGAAAACCTCTTCTCTTGCATCGAAATTTGAATAGAGGTTGATCTGGAGAAAGGAGTACCCGAGGCAATAATAATATCCTTGGATAATTATGTCCAGCAGTTGTACTATGAACAATTTCCCTTCAAGTGCAAGTTGTGTCATGAATATGGGAACTTCGCAAGAAATTGAAAAAAAGTCGAAGTGACTCCTCCAAGCAATGGGTGTGAAGAAAAATGACAGGTGGTCTCAGGAAAAATGGGTATTAATGGGAATAGGGAACAATCTGCAACTGACACCTCCAATGGGGGTTCAATAACCTCAGTCATCGAAATGAAATCACCCAGGAAATGGAATGAAAACCCTTATCAAAAGGCAACCATATCCTCATCGAAATAGTTTGAATATTTATCACAACTGGAAGAAATCGCAGAAGAGGGAATCCATATCATTCCTGGTGCTAGGACGACACCCACCGAGAAAACTATATTCCAAATCATCTCCCTGTCAAAACGAAAATTGAGCGTCATTCCCCTACGACACAAAGGAAATACGATGATCATCTTTGAAAGTACAATGGAAACAAGCATCGATCCAATAGAACCAAGGCCAAAAGATTAGGATGCATTCAAAGACACAAAAATCACATTCTCATATGTGAAATACAACTCAGAGACAGAGATCCTAGGCAAAGAGGGGCAAGAGGATCGGGCCTCAAAATAATACATGTCATAAAAGTCAGGACAACATGCCTCAAGGGTCGTCCAGGAAGAAGAAGCTAAAAATACACTCTTCTAGGGTCACATAAAACCCTTCCAAGTATGATAGTAGGGGGAACTAATAATTTGAAACCCCGAAGTGGAAATCTTGTGAACAAAGGAAGTTCCCTTTCAAATCCATTGAAATAATGATTGTGGTCTAATGGAACTATAGGGGGTTAGGCAACACCCTAAAGACCCTCATTGTCAAAGACTTGATAAAATCATAAAATAAAAGTATCCTCCTTTAGGAGACCAAGATGAAAGAAGACAAAGTTTCAAAGTTAGGGAAACACATTTGGAAGTCAAGTGACCTCATTATCTAATATGTCAGAGGAGCTTCAGGAGGACTCTGCACACTTTGGAGCGAGCAAGAGGTAAGACTTGAACATCATATCAAATCTCAGCATTGGATTCTAACTAAGTTCTATCGTATGTATAGTGGTTCTATATTCACAATAATAAATGTATATATGTCGGTCAACCTAATCCAGGTGGATATTGGTGGCCACCCACCTATTCCAATTGCCTCCTCTTAACAATTTTTAGTTCAACACGTGGTCACCCACCTATATGTGGTCAATGCTTTCTCTATGGCCATTTTTATGGTCAATGCTTGCTCTATCCATTATTTTCTACTTCTTTATTGACTCCTCCATGTGGTCTACTTCTTCATTTCTAATAGATTCAACTTGCAAAGATGAAAAATACTCATCACATTTTGTTAAGAATCCATCCCAAGAAATCTGATGTGGTTTCTTGACCAAAGTATCACATATGAGTAACTTCACAATCCTAAAGTATCACATATGTGTAACTCTAGCCCTAATGGCAGAGTAATCTATATTTTATTGTGTTGCTGGTAAGAAACAAAATGACTAATTTCATTTATGAGGAAGAGGATTGGCAAAATTTTCTATGAAATTCCAGTTCTATGTAATAGACTAAAATCCCTTTGGAAGAATC
>ML824628.1:0-11462 GCA_009831015.1 Picea engelmannii | reverse complement strand
TTACCACGGGAAAATAATTCATCCAAAAAACATTGTACACGAATTTCGAGGGCAACGTTAAATTTAACGTGAAAATTTTCGGCCGAAAAATATTTCGGCCGAAAGAAACATTTGTTCGGCCGAAAAATTGCCGCTAGAAATTTTGGAGACCCGATTGTCACGAAAGTGTTACCCAGATTCATGATTTTACCCGGAATGTTGTCCTCTTGCCAACGATCCCTTCACACAACACTCTTTGCTAGAGTTCTCCCCCGCTTATTAACAATGCCATCTTAATAAGCTCAACCCCTATTTATTTTTTTCAAGATATTTCACTCCAAAAGTGATTCTATACTTATGCATAGGAACCATCATGATTTTATATACTCTTCCTTACCCATCAACTACCTATGGCACTCACCTCTATCCTCTAGGAAAGTTCCCTCAACTTTTGACATTATTTGGAAAAATATTCGCATAAAGTAGTTACATGGTTCATGGAATCCAATTCCCCTTTTTCCTTCAACTTTATGGAGCAACCCAATGCTCCCCTGGAGAATTTACGAGCCAAAATCTATGGCTTCCTGAAATTCCCATTCTGCTCAATGGTGTCCTTCAAGTCCACGAGAAACCTTCCGTCTGATTCCTTGAGAATTATTTGGCTTAAAACTAAATTCTGAGTGGATATCCAGATTCTCCTATCCAATAGATTTCCAATTACTACTTTATTTCTCAATTTCAAGCACAACAAAGAGTTATAGTCAATTGAATATTGACAATTTACTCCTTTTGTGCACCTTTTTCCCTGGTGCAAATAATCTCGAACACCAATTTTTTCCACTTACATAGTTAAATATATCAAGAACCAAGGAATATTTTCTATGTGACACATATAATAATTCCAATACTAAATTCACAACAACTCTCAGATTGTCCAACTGATGCACCTATTAAAAGCTGTAGCAATATGGAAATGACAACTTTTCCCCTTTGGACTTTCTCCTGGATTAACAATTTTAGGCATGTTCATGCATCCCTACACCAATTCCTTTATTATTTTGATATAAAATCAATTGGGTATGTCCATGACTACCTTCTAAATGATATGTCACAATTTCACCCTTAACTGGGATCCAAATTGTTAGTTATGGCCCACATAAGTTTTCAATGTTTTACATTTTTAGCCCTGTATCCTATAGGTGTTTTCTTTCTCTTTTTGCACATTTTACATATCTAGATTCCAAATCTGTCTCCATGGATGTCTTCTATAGTTCATAATCTTTCCACAAAATTCTCTTGTGCCTCAAACAAACTTCTGAGGAAGGATTTATGCCCCTTGGAAGTAAACTGGTGCCAAAATTTTACCTTAATTGTTTCAACCGTAACTTTCTCATACGAGCTCTGTTTTGCATCTGGGATAGCTCGTTGGAAATATCTCTCTGAATTATTTTATTTAAGTTGTAGGGATATAGTGTACTAGATGTACACTCCGTTCTTATGGATTTTGATTGCCTAAAAACATCATTTAGGGCCTCAAAATCACTCTGCAAGTTTAAGACGTTCAAAAATATGAAAATTTCATAGAAAATTGACTATTTTATTGTTATAATAACCTTCAAATCTGTTTCGTCAATCTCAAATCAGGTGAAATCTCAACGATTTATTTGTTAGTCCTTTCCCAACCCCGCAAATTAATTTCGATTGTCGATCGACAACTTAAAACATTTTGGTCCATTCATTTCCAACACTACATCGACAATCAATGATTCCCTTTGGAAAACTAAACATGCTCGTGAATCTCAACGAACCCCTATCATCGACCATTGACCATCTCTTGGTTGATATGGAAACTATGATGATATGAAATGACACGTAGATGATGATGTTGCATGATACGTGGACACTGGCATGGCACTCTAGCTGACATGGCATGAAACATGGCAATTGACGTGCCATGACACATGGATGATGATGTGGCAAGACACGCCATCCTCCCCTTTCCTTTCATTAGTGATCGACCATTTCTCTTGGATGAATTGAACACCTCGCTAAATCTATTGATCCCCGATCATCAACCCTTGATGATCAAAGATTTCCTTTTGATGCATGAAATATTTCCTCAATTCCTACCGACGCTTGATCATCGACCATCAACAATCTCTCTTGGATAATTCCAACATTTAGCAATTTTCGACCAAATCCCAGATGATTTTGGGTCATCGATCTCCCATTCAAATTGATCTTAACAATTGATTTTTCTAAAATTTTCCCAATTCTATGGACGAACCTCGACCATCGATCTGATCCATTTTCCAAACCCCTGAAAATGAATCTCGACCATCCATTTGATTCATTTCCCAAACCACTTAAAATGAATCTTGACTATGGATTTTTGAGACATTCCAAACTTCGAAAAAACCTTATAAGTTTTTTAATCTACCAAGGATGATTCTAGGCCGCTGATCTCAAAATCAACCACGATCTTGGCCATCAATTTATCAAACTCTCCTAGCTCCTTCGAATTCCATTAGAATATGAATTTCGATTTAGCTATGAAACCTACAAATTCACGCCCTAGATAATATATTTGACGACTATGAGGCATTTAAAACTCAAAATTTACCCATGAATTTGGGTATTTCACTCTAATTTCTCTGTTTTCCCCAAATTCGTCACAGAAGAAAATATGTAACAATGATTTTTTACCAAATTCACACTAGTTCTTGGCCCATACAAGCTTGATGTTTGATTCAGAAGCTCTATTACCATAATGTAACATACCCCAGTCCAACCGAGGAACATTACGTGAGAAAAACACATTCAAAATTAATATTTTCTACTTAATAATTTCCTGTAGCTTACTAGCTATATATCACACATAGATTTAACCATTTGACTAATACCACAATTCTAAATGCATCTACAACATAAAGAAAACCATGAATGCAACTATTCAAGCACAACAAAATACCCAACATTCATTTAAACCAATTACATAGAAGAATAAACAAAGTAAAAACAATAGAAGACTTATCTATTAATAAATAACCAAGTGGATGCATATGAAGGATGAACCTCTTAGCCATAGGAGATGCTATTAATTTCCTCTCAACAACAAGCCATCTCCAAGCTAAGACTATGAGTCCACAAGGAGATTCGACCCTTCTGTATGTCCACTCTCCACACATAACAACCCCAAAACCCAGGTTCCACTCTGTTTCCCCACAACCTACACAACCCAAGGAATGGGACCCCCCTTCACTACACACCATCCCTCAAGCCTTCCCACTTCCCTTTAGGGCTCCAATGTACCTGGTTGATAAAAAAACCTCCCATCTACTCCAGGAGTTCTTGCAACAACCTTCACAAGGCTCTTCAACCATTTCCTTAATAGAAAACTGCTTTATAAGCTTACAACCTGATTTACAGGCACGCAAGCCTCTTTCTCAGCATAAAACACAGCTAAACAATGGCTGCCTTCAAGCATAACATGGCTTGTGCTCTTCTCAACACTTAAATCCTCTCTTTCTATCCAAAATCTGCATGTAAAACTTGTCTCTATTCTACATTTGAATTTATTTTCTTCTCCCTTTCTTTCTTGACTCTCACTCTTCCCAAAGATGATTGTACTTCAGGCCATGCTCCCCAATAACTATGGGATGTGACTCCTCACACCCACTCTCTTACATGAGTTTAATGATTGGCTTTGGGAACACTCAACAACAATTAGAAGGTTATACACAATAATACTAATTTTAGGAATGTGGGTTGAATTAATAACCATGAATAATTCCCCCTTGGACCCCCTCTTTCTTGTGGAATCATAGGCCCCCTTTTTTTGTCCCTCTCATATCACAACAAATGATTACCATTTTTATTAATTATTCCAATGCACATAATATACCATTCGACCTCTACTCATATTAAACCAATATGAGCTCTTTGCCCCCAACACATCGACTCACTAGCCTACATCTCATTTATACAATTACATTATAATTCACGAGGATTAAAACTGGTGATGTTAGATCCATCCACCAGAATTTGTAGTTGTAGTGAACTTTACCCAATCCTATAACACAAAAAACATTCTCTAAAACCTCCATTGGATGGTGTTTTCCTTGTAGTGTTATCTTTTGTTGATTTTTTTTTCTTCTAAATAACGTTCAAACATGTTTTAAAACAATACAATAATGAAGCCAATAGTTTATCTAAATTGGTATTTGTTGTCTAAACATATTTTATTCAAGTGGAAAAGTTCATCAGTAGGAGGGACCCACCACCGCTTTTATGGTCTGTGCTTTTATTCTATTTTTAAGAAAATATTTAAGGGCCTTTTTATATATGCTCATGATATTGTTATAATAATTTTACATTATCTAGACTCTTGAAGATCGAAGCTCTTGTATTTCCTTTTTTTTAAAGGGCCTTTCTATATATGCTCATGATATTGTTACAATAATTTTACATTATCTAGACTCTAGAAGATAGAAGCTCTTGTATTTCATTTTTTTTAAAGATATGATCATATCTTTGAAATTCAAAGATAATCACTTATAAAATGTTTTTATTTTTATGTTTTTAATTAATTAATAATTAAAGGATTAAGAAAACTATAAGCTTTTTAAAGTTTTTGAAAAACAAATAGTTCATTATAGCCTCTTATCAAAACATCCCTAATATATCATTATTACCTCTTACCTAATGTATCATTATTACCTCTTATCAGAGCATCCCATGCTTAGTCACATATAAAAAAATGTAACAACATTTTCAACTTGAAATACAAAGTTACAAGTTTCAAAGTTACAAGCTTTTATTTGGATAAAAATATTTGGAAATCAACTTTCAAATATAAACATAAGTTTGTGTAGGTAACAAAACAATACCTCCACTCCAATGATAAAATTTCCAGCGACAATACCTCCACTCCAATGATAACATTTCAGACAATAATAGTTCTTAGAAAAGAAACTCAGAACCAACTATGAGAAACATGAATGCTCTACTCCTAATCTAATTCCCCAATCCTTGAATTGAAGGCCCCACCTCATCCTTAGGTTTTCACAATCTCTCAATATCTCTCCAAATTTAAGATAACCAACTATGGGAAACATGAATGCTCTACTCCTAATCTAATTCCCCAACCCTTGAGTTGAAGGCCCCGATGCTCTACTCCTAATCTAATTCCCCAACCCTTGAGTTGAAGGCCCCACCTCATCCTCTGGTTTTCACAATCTCTCAATATCTCTCCAAATTTGAGATAAAAATGACTATAACACCTACCTTCTTTTTTGGTAGGTCCAATACAAAAAGCAACCCTATACCATTTTATCTCAATCCTATACCATTTTATCTGAAACCCCACCAACACAATGCTTTTAAAATTCTTACATTTCAAAATAAATATTTTTTAAGTTAACATTTCATATAAAACTCTTGCTTTACAAATTCAGTGAACGTCAACATTGTATAAAATACTTAACAAATTCACTTAACTTTCAACATCATATGGAATACTTTACAATAAAAGAGTGATTTTAACTTTACAATAATATTGATTATCCAATTGATATATGAAATGCCTAACATTTATATTCACATGTAAACTCCGAATTAAAAAGAAGGCAATCGATCATAAACGTCGCATAAAAAGTAACACCATCCTTTTTTTCTTTTTTTTATATCAGCATTCTCTGTCTTCCTCAGAAATAGTTTCGGGAATAAAAGAAGTGTTTTAAAAGGGTGGTTGAATGCGTTGGTGCATCACTGTCTGCCCAAAATAAAGTTTTGGGAATAAAAAGGTGCATTGAAAGGGAGGTTTAACGCGATGTTTATGCACAAAGTTTGTCGTTAGAAAGAAACTATGCTCCTCCTCTCTTATATATAAAACCACTCCACGAAACTCCAAGATGTAAAGAATAAAATTCTTGTTATGTTGGAGTATCTTTGAAAGTAAACTATGCATTAGCGCAAGGGAATTATTCACTTTTGGGTCACTAAAAGACATGGATATCTATATTTATATCTATATTATGGACTCATTGACATTCTATATACATGCGATGCAAACAAATCTTTAAAGGATCAATCTGACATCCACTCTGTAATTTCATTCTAACAATGTTTCTTTCTTGTAAAATATTTGAGTTTCAGATAATATGATACGTATCTTCACATCTTTTTAATTGTCATAATAATCTTGTACGTCGGTTACGATTTTTTTTTTCACAAACAATTCAAAGAGAATATGGTCTTCAATGCAGTTTTATTTCAGTGTGATGGTCTTCAATGCACTACACTGATAACGGAACAAAATACGATACCAATTAACCTGCCCGTTGATCTCTTCTCGACTGCCAAAGTTAAAACTGTTGTTGGTCTTTGAGGGTGAATTCCTTAGCCAAAGTGCTTATAGCTTGCAAAGTGCTTATAGCTTTTTGATAATTGATTTATTTTAATAGAGCTGCTCTCAATGCCTCCAACTCTGAACCAATGTCAATTGAGGGCAAAGACATCTCGAGGAAATTTCGTCGGTCGAACTTATCGAGCAATAACAACCTTTTCGTTCAGTGTTCGACTGATGGGTTGACATTACACTCCGGTGTATTTCAACGAATTGGCCGAGGATAAGATTGCAACTGTATTATTGATTTGATGTTCCTACCCTTGTCACGATTTTATCGTTGCAGAATACAAAGCCTTTCCTATTTCTTCTTATATGTCCATTACCCAATTCACTTCAGCTTTCTCATTTACCTGTCAAGATATGCTAGTTATGTAAAATCTAGCTAAATTAAATAAAACAATATCATATGGCCTCTCAAAAATCTATGATGAGTCCTTGTTGTCTTTCTTGCTTTTAAGTGATGTTTTTTCTTCTGTGAATTAAGATGTAGTTATGAATATGTTTGGCATTTTATATTCTACATGCTTAATTAGTTTTGCACTTTATTTTATGAAGGAATTTTATATTCCTTGTCATTTTAGGGTTTGTGGCTGTTTTGATAGCTTTGGTTTCAATGACCCTCCTCGATGGAGCTTGCAAAGGGGGTTGGTCCTCAGTACAAGAAAGTTGTCAATAATAGTAGGTCCATCTCTATTCACTCCCCCATGAATATTGGGATGAAGAAATTCTGGCTGGATAGGGAATACAATGGGTACTATCAAATTGCAGAAGCCACTAAACATGGGAGATACATAGCCTATTCTTAAATATGCATCTTTAGTGTCTCGATGAGTCAATGTGATCCAAACCCTATACTATGAATACATTCCCTTCGCTTTCGATGCCGAAGATGTCACAAGCATGACCATATTTTCAGGGACTACCCTTTGAACTGTTTGAAATTGTAATTACAAGTTGGTGAGATCTTTATGTCTCCGCCGATGTGTCAGTCAACTTGTCAGTCAGCTGAAGGAAGTTATAAATGGATCCGATTTCTATCTTCTCGAGCTCTGGTATGTGGTTGAAGAGTCATTCGAATTAATGACAATGTTTAATGTTGAGTCTGTCTTAGCTTCTGTAGGAAGTTTTAGTCAGTGTCTATATAAGTCTGAGTCTCTTAGTTAGTCGATGATGCCGAAGAGAAGCAATTGATGCATAGAAAAGAAGCAGAGAGGTAGAGAGAACCAACAACAACTGAAGAGTTGAAAGAAGAAGTTATTAGAGCCGAAGCTCATCTATGTCATTGTATTTTGTATTTGTGCACAAAGCCGAAGTTCATTAATATCAAATTTTGTGTATTGACAAATTTTTTGTCTTATTTATGAGTTTATGTGCTAAGCATACCATTGTGTTATTCCACATTCATAAATCATTTCATTAAGTGTGTGTTTTCACAACCCGCAACAAGTTGAGCAGTCTATATACCGCGCAGTGGTCTTGAGAACTCTATCGTGTAACCTGTTTGGTGTGTATTATTTCAAACCGCGTTGCACAGAGTAGACTGCATGCACTGTTGATCCAGATCTCTCCTTCAAATTGGTATCAAAACAAGTTCTATCATAACAAGTTTGTCAGAGCAGAAAATCTGTTGAAATTGAAATATGGTTTCTACCTCAAATTTGCAACCTCCCACTTTTACAGACAATAATTACGAGATGTGGTCCTTGACCATGAATGCTTTGTTTCGAGGTCTAAATGTATGGGAAATAGTCGAGAATGGCTATGTGGAACCAATAGATCAAGAAACATACAATGCCCTCACACAAGCTGAGAGATATGTCTTGAAAGATCAAAGAAAGAAGTATGGAAAGGTGTTGCTTTACATACATCAAGCCATGTATGAGAGAATACTTCCAAGAGTTGTATCAACAAAGCAAGCCAAGGAAGCAAGGGACACATTACAAACCTCTAATCATGGTATGGACAAAGTAAAGACTGTAAAACTTCATATTCCTAGAAGATATTTTGAAACCATGACAATGAAAGATTTAGACACAACAGCTTCATTCTACACCCACGTCACTGGATTGATAAATCAGATTAGGTCTCATGGTGAAACCATAGAAGATAGAAAAGTTGTTGAGAAGGTACTTAGGAGTCTTCCTCCTAATTTTGATACCCTTTTGTGACTCTAGAAGAAGGCAACGACCCGAGTCAGTTCAGTCTAGATGAACTGCAAGCTTCCCTCATCAATCATGAACACAGATTGAATAGTTCAAATATGTCATTAGAGAATGCATTTTCCGCACAGTCATCTATAAGTCGTGGAAGAGGAAGGGGGAGAGATAACTCTAGAGGAAGAGGAAGAAGTTCTGATAGAAGTGGATGCAATAACAATCCTATAAATACTGGTGGAAGAGGTCAAAACCCAAGTACCAACCAGTCAAGTTGTCAAAGAACTGACAAATAAAAGATTCAATTCCATTATTGTAAAAAGTATGGACATTATGCACATGAGTACAGAAAGATATAGTACAATGAGAACAAGCAAAGTCAAGATCAATTACACAACAAAAATAACCAAACTCGTCCTATGTTTATGGCACGCACTGCAGTTGTGCCTAGCGCAATAGAAATGCCTAATATAGTGTCACCAATTGAATGTAATGTTGCTCAAGCAAGTCCATGTGACATATGGTACTTAGATTCATGCTGCAATAACCACATGACATGAAACATAGAACTTTTTTCTAGTTTGGATGAGTTAGTCCAAACCAAGGTTACACTTGGAACATATATCCAAGTCACTGTCTTAGGGAAAGACAACATAAACATTTTAACCAGACAAGGAGAACAAAAAGTTTTTTTCTAATGTATATTATGTTTTTGGTTTGAAGCATAATCTGATGAGTAAAGGGAAACTGTTACAAAAAGGATACATAATCCACATGGAAGATAATCATTGTGTGATCATGGATAAATGCCCAAGCAATCTACTTATTGCAAAAATCCAGATGACAAGTAACATGATGTCCCATTGACATTAAAACCAACCAAGAAGAAGAATACAACACAAACTGTTGGTAAAGGAAAAAGTGCACAGTTAGACACTGCATTTATAGCAGAAAGTGCGCACAATCCTAATGAAGAAAATAGTGCACACAGTATCAAGAAAGGAGAAAATGGTGCAGAGATGAATGCAACATTCCAATATGAAACACAAGATGATTCCTGGCTATGGCATTTCAGATTTGGAAATTTTAACTTTGTTGGTTTGAAGTTGCTACACACAAAGGATATGGTAAAAGTCTTACCATTGATTGAAAAACTAGAAAGGATATGTGAAGGCTGTATATTTGGCAAGCAGTACAAAGAATAATTTCTAGTTGGCAAGTCTTACATAGAAAAATCTCCACTGGAAATTGTACACTCAGAGATTTGTGGACCAATGCAAACTCCATCTATAGGAGGCGGTACTTATTTTTTAACATTCATTGATGTTTTCTCAAGAAATACATGGATTTATTTCCTAAAGTATAAATCTGATGCATTGGGTCGTTTTCAACAGTGTAAATCACTTGCGGAGAAGTAGAGTGGCTACTACATTAAGTGTCTAAGAAAAGATAGAGGAGGAGAATATATTTCAAGATAATTTCATAACTTTTGTAAAGTTCATGGCCTCTACATGCAATTTACCGCGCGATACACACCACAACAAAATGGTTTCGTAGAGAGAAAGAACAAAACCATCATGGAAATGGCGCGCAGTATGTTGTTTCAAATGAGTATTGTGCCGAGGCAATAGAAACTGTAGTATACATCTTGAATAGATGTTCGACAAAGAGTGTGAAGAATAGAGTTCCCCAGGAAGCCTCGATAGGTTCAAAGCATAATGTGGCGCACTTAAAAGTTTTTGGTTGCGTCACATGCGCACATGTACCAGATGAACTAAGAAAAAAATTGGACAACAAAGGACATAAATGTATATTTGTTGGGTATTCTAAAGAAACAAAAGGATACAAGATATATGACCCGGTTGCAAGAAAAGTCATAATCAACCGCGATGTTCAGTTCATGGAAAATGAAGCATGGGATGGAACCATAGCAAAGAAAGTAAAAATTATTGATGCATCAGAGCATGATGACACAGAAGATGAGGTGTTTCAATCATCATGCACAGGTCAGTGCGCAGTCCCGTCTACACCTAACACTGCGATGCAAATTGCTGCACATAATACTCCAATAAGAACAACAGGTGAGCAGTCTACAACTAGAGCGCAACAAATACTATCAAGTAGTCCAAGCAATTCTACATCTCCAGATCCAACTTTAGCAAGTTTGTTACCAAGAAAGACAAGAAGTTTGTGCGGCATCTATAATGAAGACGCAACAAATCCAGTTTTAGTTTTTTCTCTGTTTTCACAAATAGATGATCCATTAACCTTTGAAGAAGCCATCAAAGAGGATGTATGGGCACAAGCCATGGATGGAGAAATCAGATTCATAGAGAACAATCAAATTTGGAATTTGGTTGATGTACATGAAGATAAGGATGTTATAAGTGTCAAGTGGATTTATAAAACCAAGCAAGATATATAAGGAAATGTACATAAGTACAAGTCAAGGTTAGTTGCAAGAGGCTTTACAAAACAACCTCGAATTGATTTCAATGAAACATTTGCACTAGTTGTGCGCATGGAAACAGTCTGAACCGTGTTAGCTATTGGCATGCAGTACAAATGGCTATTTTATCAAATGGATGTAAAGTGAGAATTCTTGAATGGAACCTTAGAAGAAGAAGTATATGTGGAACAACCACAAGGTTATGAGGTTCCAGGACAAGAAGACAAAGTATACAGACTGAAGAAAGCACTGTATGGATTAAAGCAAGCTCCGAGAGCATGGTATAGTCGCATAGATTCCTATCTCACACATAACGGATTTCAGAGAAGTGAAAATGAGCCAACATAGTACATCAAATCAAATCAACAAGGTAATGTGTTAATTGTTTGTTTATATGTGGATGATTTGATATTTACAGGTGATTTTGGCATAGAAGAATTCAATACATTCATGAAGGATGAATTTGAAATGA
>ML824627.1:62926-77105 GCA_009831015.1 Picea engelmannii | reverse complement strand
AGAGACCTGCCACATTGAATTTTTTTCTTAAATGTTTACAGTGCATTTCTGACAGACTTAAATGTTTACCTAACAGGCTTGGTAGTGTTGAATGGTTACTTAACAGGCTTATTACAAGACATTCTCTTCCATTTTTAAAATTTATATGCTCCAGGGGCATTGTTGGTTCACTGGTCCATTCTTTCTTTTTTCATGGCACTAATTTCTTATTTGCATGTTCTTGTTGTTCTTATTTTCATGTTCGTTTTGTTGCAGTTTGCACATTTGGGTTTCTGCATTCGCGATTGGAAGAGCCTCGTTCCTGGGGGGTGGTTGTTGCTTGTTCCTTTCTACAATGTATGTTGTTTATTGTTGCTTGATTCGACTTTGCAGGGTTCCGGTCCTGCACCTGCACTTGGGCCTTTTGGTGCTTTTTGGTTGGGTTCTTATTTGGTGTTTTTTCTTGTTTGCCCAGGGTTCGCAATGTTGGGATGTTGCATCTGCGGTTGGATATTTGGTTACATCTTTTTGCACTTCAGTTTTCATAGAATACTATTAAGATAAAATAATAGACTAAAGAATTGCAGCCGATGTAAATTGCAATTGTTATGTGTTGAAACAGAGTTTATCAACCTGAAAATATATTTCATAGTTGCCGATGCGTTTTTCATGGATTTTGTGTTAATATGGTTTCATAGTTATGAGAGTGATTTTTGCTGTGTGGGAGATATAGTTGTTCTCTGCCTTTTATTTTCGTATTGTAAACTGTGTTTGATTCTAGTTTGACACGTTTCTATGGTCATTCCAAGCTACCGTCATTCGATTGCGTACTTAGCCAGTTTTATGGACGCGGCTTCATGAATAGGTTCTATCGAACTATGATAGGTCGTGTTCAGTGTATACATTAGCTTTGTCGAATTAGTTTTCTTTACGGGGTGGCGGGCTGAAAAATTGGGCTTCTGTTCTTTCGTGCCTTGCAAATAGCATGGAGACTTAGACAGTTTTATGGACGTGGCTTGGTGGATAGGTGGTATCGAACTATGGTGTATAAATTAGCATTTCCGAATTAGTTTTCTTTAAAGGAAGGGCTCCTGGACATAAGACATTGAAATTTATCAAATTATAGGTTTCCTGAACAGCATAAATTAAACATAGGAAATATGTAATTTTGTAAAGTAGATATATAAAGCATGCACGAAGCCATCATCCCATACTTAGTCAGTTTTTGCATCGCGGGTTCTCGGGGTGGGCGGCTGAAAATAGAGAATCGGAGAGTTCCCCGATATACAAATTGACCATCGGACTTGTAGACTATTTGAATTTGAAGGCTGTCATGTCCAAAAAAATTAGCATTGTCGAAATAGTTTACTTTATGTACGTCGTTTTACATACCTTGGTGGACAAATAAACACAAAAAAAAAATAGTAAGCATTTTTTGGATCGCAGGTTCTTAGGTTGGAGGGCTCTAACTTCGGCCACTGTTGTTCTGTGTCCTACAAATAGCACGGATAGTTCTGCGATATACAAATAGACAATCAGACTTGCAGACTATTTGAATTTCAAGGGCTCATGTGCAAAAAAAATAGCATTCTCGAATTACTTTTCTTTACGTACGTTCTACATACGCTCGTCAACAAAAACTGGAAAATAGTAGTAACATATGTTACATAGGGCTCCATCCCCACTACATTCAGTGCTTCCCAATACACATTAAATATGCTTTCAAAAGTCAGAATCGACCAGACAGGTTCAAAAATATGGGCTCTAATAACTGGAAAGCTCGAGGACATTTCCCATTAAAATAAATAGACAGACTAATATTAAACCCTTCCTTGTTTTTTATTTTGAACAGATAGGGAAAGATGAAGACTCAAACTCAATGTAGTTCCGCGGTTATTAGATATTCAATTCGCATTCTCGCTATGGCTTATGCCAATGAGTTGTCCATCATATATGACCTTCCTTCTAGGTTGTTAGATGTTTTTTCCCCTTTACTCAAATAATAAAAATGTCATTGAATTTGAAGAACATTAAGTACTAAAGTGCCTTACCTATGAAAGCGTCTTTTTGTCAGCATTTTGAATTTGCGATTTTTTATTTTTTTTTGCTTCTGCAGTTTTAGTTTTCTTAAAAGCTTCAGCATAGTTCACGAACGTGTCGCCCACAGAGGGCTTGATGTCATGTCCCTCTTTAATATTATGCATTTCGAAATGATGGGCTTTAATAACTAAAAATCTCGAGGACATTTCCCATTAAAATGAATAGACAGGCGAATATTATGGGATCTAGTAATTTCTTTTTGCCTGCATTTTGAAGTTGCGAATTTTTATTTTTTTATTTTATTTTATTTTATTTATTTTTTATTTATTTTATAAGATTCAGCATAGTTCACGAACGTGTCACCCACATAGGCCTTCACGTCATGTCCCTCTTTAATATTGTGCATTTCAAAATGATGGGCTTTAATAACTGAAAAGATCAAGGACATCTGCCATTAAAATGAATAGACAATCGAATATTATAGGATCTGGTAATTTCCTTTTTCCTGCATTTTGAATTGGCGAAAATACTTTTTATTTTATTTTTTTTGCTTGTGCAATTTTAGTTTTCTTAAAAGATTCATGATATTTCACGAACGTGTGACCTACAAAGGCCTTCACGTCATGTCCCTCTTTAATATTGTGCATATCTTAGATGTCAAATTTGAGAATCTGCTCGAATATGAGAATTTTAATACGTGTTGCTAGTCACTATTCAGTGTACATATTCAAAAATATTGTCATTAATAACTGAAAATATCAAGAACATCTGTCATTAAAAGGAATCAACACAAAATGTACAGAAGACCATCCAACCTTGTTTTTAAATACTTATTGCCATTTCTCTCTATCATCAAAGAATTGCGCTTTAGGGTGCCTTCGTTCTAATGTTCCTGGTCATTGACATGTAAGACAACTTAGAGATGTGATCGAGGGGCAGATGAAAGAAGAGAGACTAGTTTTATGTGACGTGAGCTTTGAGTAAAAAAAAACTTAGTTATACAAGAGAAACTCAAAGAGGACGAAAAAAAAAGAACAAGTATGTTTGGTGTTCTCCCTGTGTTCGATGATTTGGTTGGTTGAAAAGGCTGCCTGGAAATTTGTTTGTTGAACTTCTTTATTTTATTGTTGGGAATTGTAATGGATTTTTAGGTCCCCTGTACGATAGTTATTCGTTTAAGTATATAGCTTCTTCCAACAACACAGATTTGGCCACTCTATCGAATTGTAGAGATCGCACAAGTATTTGTCTTCCTCGGAGGTTGGTAACAGAATTTGTATGGGTGGATAAAATGACATATTATCACTACAAGAGTTTATGTTTCATACTTTGATGACCTGCATGTGGCTCTGGTAGCCGACTTGACAGAAAGCCATGTTCTTTGTCAAAGTTTGTTCAGTTTCCTCTAGATGTAGTTGCAAAGTCCACATATTAGACGTCACCTTCGAACATTCCAGACCTTTCTATGGGCCACCATACCTCACCCACTATGAGGAAAGATATATTCTGATGCATTCTGGAGCATTTGATGCACTTGCCACACCTCATCTACCTGAAGAAGTTATGTACCTCAATAGATTTTCATTTTTCATCCGGGCTAGATGTTTCTTCCAATTTATTGTAATAAAGAAAATAAGTTCCACATACAAATCCTCAGGCAAGCTTCTCAACCAAACAGACGATCGAATACAGGGAGAATACCAGTCACTATATACTTGAATTTTTTTCCCTGCCTTAACTTTTGTGACATAAAACGACTCTGTTCACTTTGAAATCAGCCTGAATCACATTTCTAAGTTGTCTCAGATGTGAATGCTCAGGAACATTGCAAAGAAAACACCTTAAACCCCAACTTTTTGACGGCAGAAGGAAATTAATACTTGACAAAGAATGGAATGTTGAATAAGCAGCCATTGCAAGCAGGCCATATATGGAAGAAGTAAGGTATTCAAAAAAATAGGATAGATGTACTTCGCAGCACCGATTAAGTACAAAACCCAAAATTGATATTCAGTTCGTTTTTTCTGAATAAAGAGTTTGAACATCAAAAAAAGTGTGAAGAAGCTTCATCAATGTACATAACTTTAATTGGTTGATGGCAGGCGAAATCATAATCGTTGTCACAAATAGCCTCAGCTATATTTTGTAACACATCTTATTTGAATATAGAATAATTTTGGTTTATTTCTTCATAGTATTTTCCAATTTCTGGTATTTGTTTTAATTGTATTTTGTACCTTCTTCCCCTATGTCGTTAAACATGAAGGATAAGCTTTTGTTTCTGTTGCTCACTACTTCAATCTAAATAAAACCTGGTCTGTTCTTTCTTTACATTTTACATTTAAAAATACTTTTTCATAGGCCATACTTCTGTGGCGTCGACTTTGTATTTAAAGAAAGAAATTGGAGGACCCGTTCTGCTCCCATTCTTTGGGTTCCATAAGTAGAATGAATTCATGAGTTACAACAAGGAAACTGAACTATTGACGCAATGTTCCTATGAAGTATGTTGGATAAATTGCAGCTTGTTCTATTTGATAATATCTGTGCATATATACTAATATCAGTACTATTGGAAAAAATACAGAAAAATTCCTCTCCGACAAAGCTTAGGCAGTTATGTTTGGGTTTGCGGTATTAAACAAATATGTCTAGTGTTCTGTCATATACATCTTGCAGCCTAGGAACTTCCGTAGTTTGCAATTTATGCTTTAATTACTTAAAGTCACAGCAAATTTTGATTGCCTTTAATTTAATTTAGATATTGATGTTTATGTAGAGTCGTTGTTTGTTGGTGTCATTGCAACGAATACAACATGAATAGATGATAAGGAATTTATTTCGTTGAGACCACAATGCAAATTCATGTTTCTTGTTGCGCTATGTACATATTGCAGTAAAATTTTCCTAGTTTCAACGAAATTTGCGAGCCGAATAGCATCTTGCAAATTGGGAGATCATTTGCATTTGAAACAGAAACAATCCATTAATATATATTATTATGAATACTATTCAGATAAATACGAAAACTTTCTCCATTGATAGATACTAGTATGAATACTATTGAAATAGATATCAAAACTTTGTCTTGGCCAATGCTTAGCCAGTTATCTAGACACCAAGCTCCGGGTTCATGGTATCCAGCACCTATGTCCCCTGTTTTTCATATACATGTTGCAGACAAAGAACTTTAGTGATGTGCACTTAATTCTTTTACTAGTGAGAAGCCAGCAGAGGTTCGAAAACATTGCCATTAATAAACGGAAAAAAAAAGGTTTTCTCGACTCTCAAATACTTATCTCTTTTCCCATTTTGTTTTTCCCGTTCATTATGGATTTCTGGTTTTATAATTAGTCATATTTCTATGTACGGCGAGCTGACATGTCTTCATCTCCATATATATCCTCGCAAGATGGATCTGACCAACCATTGTTCCATTCCATACTTAGCCAATTTTATGCCCACCACTGCGAGGTTGGCACTTGCGAGCCCAGCTGCTTATTGTTCTTCCATATACACATTGCACTGAAAACATCTATGTTCTACAATTCTACCATGGGTTCCTCATATACATTAACTTCACTCAAAGTATTTGTTCTTGATATGCATACCTAGCAACTTCATGCATGTCCTAACATACATCAACAATGATCTTACCAGTGACAAGTGGACACAGTGGTACGAAAGATACTTCCGTGATCTCCCATTCATGCCTTAACATCTCTATATATATCCTCGCACGAAAGATCCGACTGACCGTTGTTCCTTTTCATACTTAGCCAATTTTATGCCCGCCGCTGCAGGGATGTCACTTGCGAAACGAGCTACTTATCGTTCTGCTATATACATCTTGCACTCAAAACATCTGTGAACTACAATTCCACCGTGGGTTCCTTGTATACATTAAGTTCGTTCAAAGTATCTATTGTTTCTTTCCATCCCCAGCAACTTCATGTCCTTCCTCATATACATCAGCAATGCTCTTACTAGTGGCAAGTGGACACAGTGGTACGAAATATACTTATGTGATCTACACTTTATGCGTTAACTGGTGAGAACTCAGCAGGCATTCGCAAGCATTTGCATTAATAAGCAAACAATAGATGTTCTTCTACGAGATACTTGGTTATTTTTCCCTTCTCTTCTTCCCGTGTATTATTTAGAATTCCATTGTGAACTTCTCTGTCTTTTTTCCCTTATTTTCTTCCTCTGTATTATGGGACTATAAAATATGGACATGATATTTTATAGAACATGTACAAATTCCGCATTCCATACCTAGCGACATTTTGGATCGCAGGTTCTCGGCCGAGTGGGCGGGCTCAAAATTGGGCCTCCATTGTTCTGTGCCCTACAAATAGAACCTCGAGTTCCGTGATATACAAATTGACAAGCGCACATGTGGACTAGCTAACTCAACATTGCATTGTTATTGTTTTGTGTCCTCCAAACAATGCTCCCAGTTCTGCGATATAGAAATTGACAGACTGAGTCCAGGACTGGTAGGGTGGATATTGCCATTTTCTATGGATGCTAATCCCTATGAAGTATCTAACAGTATCTAAAAAATTATTTTAGTTTTTATTTTTTCCCTATATAACAGTATCTAAAAAACTATTTTGAATACTAAAATAGATCTTAGTAGTGACAACTGGACACAGAGTTATGAATCAATTGGGATTGCACTCTTTGCAATATACAAATTGACTACCAGATTCTGACATCGTCCTCTCTTCCATGTTACAGATTATGCATTCCAATGTTCGGAGCGATACAATTAGAAGGTATGGGCCTCGCCTCCTTTGCAGACACTTTCTTAGCCTGTTTTGGATCCTCATGTTTCCCGGTTCACGAAATATGCAGCTCCAGCGTTGGCAGGTTGACATATGTTTATCTCCATCTATATAATTAGACAATGAATCTAACTAACCATTGTTGCTTTCAATTCTTTCGATGTTTTTTCATTATATACATATTCCACTCTAAATGTCTGTGATCTACAATTCCACTGCTAACTACTCCGTTCTTTTTTCCCTTTTTTTCTTCCTGTGTATTATGGGACTATAAAGTATGCACATGATATCTTATAGATCATGTACTAATTCCCATGATATTTTATAGAGCATGTAAAAATTCCACATTCGATATCTAGCGACATTTTGGATCGTGGGTTCTCAGGTGGTTGGGCTCAAACTTGGACCTCCATTGTTCTGTGGCCTACAAATAGCACCCACAGTTCCACGATATACAAATTAACAAGTGAACCTACGGAGTGGCTGACTCAACATTGCACTTCCATTGTTTCGTGTCCTCCAAACAACGCTCGTAGTTCCGCGATATACAAATTGACACATAGAATGCAGGACTGGCGGGGTGGAGATTGCCATTGTTTACGAATGCCAATCCCTATGAACTATCTAACAGTATCTAAAAAATTATTTTGAATACTAAATTAGCTCTTAGTACTAACAACTAGACACAGAGGTACGAAACAGTTGGGATTGCACTCTCCGTAATATACAAATTGACTACCGAATTCCAACATCATCCGCTCTTTTGTGTTACAGATTATGCATTCAAATGTTCGGAGCGATACAATTAGAAGGTCCAGACCTCGCCTCCTTTTCAGACACCTTCTCAACCTATTTTGGATTCTCCTGTTGTCGGGTTCACGAAATCTACAATTCCAACGCGATCACTCTACCACTGCTCACAAATGTTTCAAAGTATCTCTCGCTGCCTTCCATCCCCACTAACTTCCTGTGCTTTAAGTTGTCCTACCATATCCTCTTCGTTGTTACGCATATTGCACTCAAAAAGTTCTGAGACATACAATTTGACCCTCGTGCCCTCACCCTCAACGCTTGTACATTGCAACCCTATTTTGTAGTTGTCTTTTTTCCCCTGCCCGCGACCTCTGTAGTTTCTTACTGTGCGATTAGAAACCTTTCATGCTAACATCTGACCATGAAGGAACCCTCAACATTGTCCTTAATGGACGAAAACCTCGAGGAGATCTCCCATTATTATGAATTAAACCAAGATGTGCGGAGAGCTATTTTGTCCCTTCCGATTGTTCATCTCCAACACGCGTCCTCGTGTTGGGCCACTCAAGAAATCTACAATGCTTAATCGCTCATTGCAATATCCAACGTGTTGGCATTTCTATGTATGCAATTAGTATTGTTTAATGTTAACAACGCATCATGAAACAACCATCCAAATTGTCATTAATCAACAAAAGTCTCGAGGACATCTCCCATTCACACGCTTTCGACCAAAATTTGTGCAGGGTTATATTATCCCTTCCAACTTTTCATTTCATTCATCGACTGGAACAAAGAAACGTTCTTGTAGACTTATGGCACCAGGTCAACAATAGTTTTGTGGAGATACAATAAATATGTTCGCACAAGAGGACCAGAGGTTTCAGTGGTCCAGGGCATACTTTTACTATTCATCCCATTCTGCCCAAAACAAAGTGATTTGGACCTATGGAATCGCTCGTGCAGGTTGTGTTCCTGAGGTTTTTGACTCTAAGGAGGTGGTCTCTTGGTGCACTGAAAAATATATTCCAGGCCAAAGAATTATTCCACTGCGTGACCATTCTCCTGTTTCTTTGTCGCCTTGGCTCTTCTGCGAGATGTTAAAATTGTCGAACCCAACATTGACATTCAAAGGACAAGACTGCAAACAGTTTCTAGAAAAACATCATAACGGGTTGGACATCTTAGCAGACTTCCTCGAAGACCCGACAATAGTTCCTGAAGATATCACAAGGCTGCAAGTAAGCTCCTTTAGAAATCCATTATGAGAAAT
The DNA here is from genome assembly GCA_009831015.1 of Picea engelmannii. Lineage (NCBI taxonomy): Eukaryota > Viridiplantae > Streptophyta > Pinopsida > Pinales > Pinaceae > Picea > Picea engelmannii. Next base: position 68,267 of record ML824627.1, on the reverse strand, counting down.
TTCTTAGCTGGTTACAAGAATAACAGGACATGCATCCACAACAAGCATTTCCCATATAATTATTTATATTTTGTATTTCACAGTCAAGAAAAAATACATTTTTGATTGGGGGAAGCTAATTTCGATTGAGCTCTGCTCCCAGTTGTCCTGATTCAAAGAATCAAATCAATTTTATATGTCATCCTACTTGATTTTCGCAATTGTGTATTTCTGTCCATTTCGAAAACTTTCTCTTTCCAATAAAATAAATTGTGGATTCGACCCAGTAACATTATGGCACGAGGCACTRTGGAGACACAWGGCCTCCCATTKTTTTTATGAAKTTTTTAATGGCTCTGTCTCAGTTTTCAAAGATTTACTRTTAGGCAAGGATGCTCYGCARATGTCTAGCTAGGCAACCAAGTTTTTGAACAGGAAGGGCACACTTGAGYAAGAGGAAAATCACAGTGTCCTCATGGTCTTTGGMTCTAAGGAAAATCATGCCTTCCTTCCATGCCACATCATAGACAAGATGTTTGTTGCAKAAATAGCAAGGAAATACAACCACTGGTTGCATTTTTTCCATGACAAGAAGAAAAAAAAAASTTCATTCCTYTGCCCTGGAAAGTYGGAGACTTCGTGTAYAGAAACATCAACAAGATTGACGATTTTKCCGCCCATTTCAAGAAATTGAACCTAAYGTACGCTGAAAGGCTAAAAGGGTTCGACCCTAATGGAATTTTTYGAGAAMATTTACTGGGTGTTGTCTTTAACACCTCTTTTATCCATACACACCTGACCCAAGACAGGAATAGTGTCGACAACAATCCTACTTTTGTCGATTGCGACGCAGAGAGATTGMAAAGCGCCACTGAATTGTACAGACAACATGGAAAAGTATCCAGTGAGAAGAGTACCCAGTCCCCCGCCAGCACTCCCAAAAACAYGACATCAYGRRGCATCRCTTCGACARTCCACCCCAGTAAGAAAGTAACCCAGAAATCTTCGAACGGAGGAGGAGATAAGAACCCTCCTCACATAAATATTGATAGTTCTCACAAAATTCCACTGGCGAAGAAGAGAAAAAACAATGCAGGGCAGGCRGAGGAACCCCAAATTGAAAGTGGAAAACTGCAACTTGAAATTGAAGCTGAGCACATGCARAAAATTGGGTCRTCCATGGTGGAAATATCARACACCGAATTTTTTGACATAGATGAATCCTTCGTAATCCAGAGCRCTATTTTTGACAGCCAATCTAAAAGTCTGGTCATTGAAAAGAGAGATGTAACAAATAGGAAAGGAAAATMTCACATAGAGATWAACTTTARCGAAATGTCGTYGTCCCAAATCTRCTAATTTCACCAGGGAAYCGGTGACATTCTTCGTGATTCCATTCAAGGAATTGAGAYAGAAAATGCCAATATGAAACAGTGCCTCAACGAATTTGAGTAGGCTTTCCTTGCAACTCCAKAATTTGCTAGTCCTTTGGCAAAAATCGTGCCTMCTACCATTGCARCGAAGATGAAAGTATCCTCTACCCTCCTTGCATGCTCTAGAGCCCTTGTAGARAAKAACATCAACAAAAGAATGCAGGTAGTTACTGAAGCCTGGGAAACATCGCAAAATTTAGTTTCCTTCGGAAAGAAGGCCAATGGTTTGCTAGAACAATTGGAGATGAATTTTAAAAATGAACTTTTTTGTGATCARGTACTGGCCCCTTTTKCCAAATATGYCGACAACACATTGAAACTTAAAAGAAGACAGGAGAAACTCCCCTCGCCAAAGCGCACCAAAAAAGTAAAAACATGCTGGCAAAAGAAAKTTGACAACCTGCAGCTCATTGTCAAGTCATGTAAACAAGTCATATCAGAAAAGGAAGATTTATTCACAAGCCTRCTCCAGCTGGACTTAGCCGGAACTACCAAYGAGGTTCAAGATCCTAACCTAATTCTCAAATCMTTGTCAGTCACCAAAGAAKCCTTCAAGGAACAAGTTGATATTTTAAAGGGGTTGTCTTTCAAAAAGTTTTACGGCATACTTGAACATCGTCTAGATGAGCACGAGCGYTKGGTACTGGACTATGCCTCACACAATGAAGAAATTGAACAGACTCTGCATAGTATTTCGATGGATCTAAGGAAATTAGAAAATGACCTTTACGACATAGAAATCCGGGATGAAACCAACACATCCCCCATGAAAAGCTACATCRAAGAATGGTTCCAGGAGAGAATGGACGACCTCATCCAGGAAGGGCAAGAACTGGTCAACAKGACTACAATGCCCATCGATGATAGCMACAAAAACGCATCAGCTTCATAGTAAGTTTATACTACCATCTTGTTTTGTTTATCAATCCAGTTTAACTCTATGTTGTCATCTTCTCTTCTTTATCAATCCACTTATGTCCTCTTTCAATAGAAAAYTGTAACCAAACACTCTTAACTTCCAATTTCTTCTTTYYAGGTCTTCCTCTCTACCGTCGCRCACTTCTTTCAAMATTCCTAATTCTTGTACTTATTTATTTTTATGGTCCGCGGGAGCCCYAATCCCAGTCTATATGACAAATGCATTTAAATTTCCARAAACATGTAACAGACATTATTAATTTTTGATAAATTCCAAAGAAAACTGATTTGACAATGCCCTTATTGTATACTAAATTTTGGGTTTCCAGGAACCTTTCTTGTTTGTTCCAAATAAAACTAATTCGGATATGCTACATTTCTTGTCTCCTATTGYATGCTAATTTTTTGGTCTTCAACGAYGTTGATGTTTKAAATGTTGATGTAATTTCCAGAGATATGTAAYAGAAATTATTTATTTTATAATAAGTTTGTATTGTATAGTCCGCAACGCTACTTCTCRATTTGTATATCACRGAACTCTCGATGTTGTTTGTAGGGCACGGAACAACAGAGACCCATTTTTGAAACTACCAGTCCGAGAACGCGCGATCCAAAAACTGGCGAAGTATGGAATGACCCCTCCCTRCATGCTCTATAAAACGTGTACAAAGAAAACTAATTYGGCAATGCTATATMTTTTTTGTCCAAGAAAGGCCTTAGTTTTAAAGCAAGCTAATTCGGGAAAACGTTATTACTATTCTATTGTATCACAGACATTATTTTTTTGTAAATTTCTATAGTCCGCAACTTCGCCTGTCATTTTGTATATCGCGGAACTGTTGGTGCTATTTGTAGGCCACGGAACATTAGAGACTCAATTTTGAACCCGCCAATTTCCAGAAATATGTAACAGACATTATTATTTTTTGATAAATTACAAAGATAATGGATTCGACAATGCCCGCGATGCAAAAACTGGCGAAGTATGGAATGACCGCTTCCTGCATGCTCTATAAAACATGTGCAAAGAAAATTAATTCAGCAATGCTATATCTTTTTGTCCAAGAAAAGCATTAGTCTTAAAGCAAACTAAACGATGTCTGTCATTTTGTATATCGCAGAACTGTCGGTGCTATTTGTAGGCCACGGAACATTAGAGGCCCAATTTTGAACCCGCCAGCCCGAGAACCCGCGATCCAAAAACTGGCTAAGTATGCAATGAGGGCTCTCTGCATCCTCTATAAAATCTCTTCCCCATACTTTATAAAAGTAGAAATTTCATATGTATAAAACTAAATATCTACTTTATACAAGTACATATTTCGTGTGTATAATTTTTTTATTTGTGATGAATTTTCATAGTCCGCAACTGCACTCCTCCATTTCTGTATCGCAAAGAACATCAGAGGCCCAATTTCTGTATCACGGAACTGACGGTGCTTTTTGTATAGCGTCAACCCAACAACCCGCGATCCATTACAAAAGTCATATTTCCTATGTATAAAAGTATTTCAATGTATTTCAACTTTCTAACCATGTGTTTGTACTAGGTCGCATTTACTCCCATCCCAACCTGGCAGGGACTCTGCTGCCATATAACCTTATTTTATTTGAAATTAAAATAAAATACTTATAATCCAAAGCAAAGAATAACTTTCATATAACTTTCCTTTATTTATAATTATTGTGTATCTTAATACAACAAGTATTCATGTATTTTTTCAACTAATTTTAAACCCATTTTAACATTTAATCTCATCTTCGTACAAAGGTATTCTAACTTTCCTTTATTTATAATTATTGTGTATCTTAATACAACAAGTATTCATGTATTTTTTCGACTAATTTTAAACCCATTTTAACATTTAATCTCATCTTCGTACAAAGGTATTATAAAATACTTATCTATATTGGTTTGAAATTAAACGTCCCATCGGTGTAATATGCGTGATTATCTTAGCTATGGTGGTGAATGACATGTCATGTTTACATTGATGGATACTTCTATGATGTAATTTTATTTTTTTTAATTTATGGGAAATATTTATAATAATTATTTTTTCGACTAATTTTAAACCCATTTTAACATTTAATCTCATCTTCGTACAAAGGTATTATAAAATACTTATCTATATTGGTTTGAAATTAAACGTCCCCTCGGTGTAATATGCGTGATTATCTTAGCTATGGTGGTGAATGACATGTCATGTTTACATTGATGGATACTTCTATGATGTAATTTTATTTTTTTTAATTTATGGGAAATATTTATAATAATTTTTTTAATTTATAGGAAATTTTTATATTTTATAAATGATATTTAATACAAATTTATCGATCATGATTATGATACCTGATTTAATAAAGATATTGATACCTGATTTAATAAAGATATTGAGCAAGGCATGGAAAAAATCAATTTAAAGAATCCACCTTAAAACCTCCTACGTTAAGCTAAAACACTTACCCACTTATAAAATTTAATGTGTTCAAGTTATCACATAGTTTAGAACAACATCAAATATGCATTAACTATTATCATGTATTGTTTATGATGTTTTAAATTAGTTCCACCTTTGAGTTATCACATAATTTGGACAATACTCAATATTGAATATGCATTAATTATTATCATATTGTTTGTTTACCATGTTTTAAAGCAATTTCACCTATTTTAGATAATAGTTTAGTGGGTTGTTTGTATTTAAATGCATTAATTATTATCATATTGTTTGTTTACCATGTTTTAAAGTAGTTTCACCTATTTTAGATAATAGTTTAGTGGGTTGTTTGTATTTAAAGAAAAAAAAGTTTAGAAAATTTGTGGGTGTTTTTTTACATTTTATGGATGATATTTATTACATTTCATAATGATACTTAATTTAATAGGGACAATGTGTAAGGCATGTAAGAGGGATAATGAATTTAGGGATTGATTTCAACTCAAACACTTAATTGTTCGAGCTAACCCATTAAGGTTTTAGTAGATAGTTAATTGCTAGTGAACTAAT